>JAHBMJ010000628.1:0-20000 GCA_018398765.1 Chromera velia | reverse complement strand
TACTCAGGATCTCCTGCTTCATATAATCAGATAACTCAATTTTTTCTTTTTTAATAATGGTCGTTTAATATAAATAAATCACCATTATCTAATCATCATCGTACGCCATCGTCGTCTGCTTAGACTATATAGTGGTTTAAATTTAGTTTCCAAGACTTAATTTCAACATTCGACAAAAGATGAGCTCAGCAGCCGTCAACCCCCCTGACACTCCAGTCTGTCTTGAAATGGATTTTTCAATGCTGGCCGCGCCTGCGGCGCGGTTCTTTCAAGACTGTCTGCACCTTTCACAAAAAATTTTAAGTATACTTTATTTTGGCCGTGCTTTCGGCGCGTTAGCTTCAAGTTAAGCCACGCCTGTGGCGTAGGCGTTTCAAGTCTGGCCGCGTCTACGGCGTGGCGTTTCAAGTTTACTGGAGTGTCAGGGGGGTTCAGCCATCCCCCAAACTAGGCATCGGCTAAAGAAAAAAAAAAAAAGATCCCCTAAAACCCTTTACTTTTTTTCTTTTTTTTTTTTCTTTGTTAGTCAAATAACTGTTGTTTGAGTGTTACACAAGTGTTGTTCATGTGTTGCATATTGTACAACTGTTGTTTGGTGTTGTTTAAGGTCAAAAAGTAAGAAATAGGACAATAGACTAACAATATTTTTGACAGCTAGAGACTGGCCAAGAAACAACCGCCTTGGCGGCTGATACCCATGGATAGAAAACACCCCCACCAAAAAGAAGTAGTCGCTGAACCCCTACGCCGCTCTGACCTCCCCCCAGGGTAATGATATACTGCAAACCCCAAGGAAGGATATACTACCGCTCCGCACCTTATTCGCCATTTCACGGCACCTACAATAGACACCTACAATGTCACATGCACTCCCCACCCCCCCGATAACCCGCTAACTGCAGTCCTCTACTACGCTGCCATCTACGAGCTCCAGGTCCCTGAGATGTCCCTTAGCCCCTGCCACGCATGGACCCCAAGCGCACCTCATACCCTCCATAGGGCGCCGACGATCTTCAGCCAAAGACGACACCTTTGTACTTCACCCGAAGCATCACCCAGAATGGTATAAGAAACGACTTGGACCAACTACGCGGGCGCACCCTAGTCGCTACTGAGGGAGGACTTCCTCCTGCTGGGAGTGGGCTGTAGTGGTCCGTACTAGGGTCCGTAGTGCTGACGCCTTATTGGGAACTGAGTACGCCCCCTGTGATGTAACCTACACCCTTGCAGTCGAAAAACGATGGCCAATGGTGCAGTACAATATGTCGAAATCAGCTGATTGATCTGAAGCCCCACCTGGGTATGTGCATACCGATAGTAGCTCTGAGTACGAACCAAACCTTTCAATCATATAAAATATTTTTTAAAAAAAAAAATCTCTCTGGATTACTTATTTTTTTTCTTTTTTTTTTCTTTACCCAATGCCTAGCCCCGAAAGGAGAACATAATAAATGACTGCCCCCCGGTAGCTTAAACTAGGGCTTAAAAGGGACTTAATTGTCTTAAACATAAGAAAATGTCTGCTTTAAAAGCTAGTCAGAAGGGTTTAAGCTGTGTGTGCACAAAAAATAGTTAAAAATGCGCCTCTAGCTAGCACTTTAAGATGCTTGAAGCATTGTGTTCCAATTATAGCCTAAATTATGGTGTATTATGGTATATTATGGTGATAAAATCGATATTCGATTAAATTGCCGATATGTTCTGGATAATGTACACACTCTAACACTATCTAACACCTAACACACTTAACACCTAACTAGTAGACACGGATACCGTGGGTCTGTGATATGTATACACACGTCCACTAGATGTTGATGATTGATCATGCATGATGATGTAGTAGTTTTTCTAAGTTTTTCCAAAAAAATTCTTCTCAAGAGACGAAGAGTCGTGAAACATACTATGCATAGGAGAACGGATACTCTTGTAGCATAGATACCCGTAGATACCCGTTACAGCCCGTACCACCCCGCCTCTAAAACACACCTAACACACTCACTTCAAAACGGTGATTCAGTTCCCGGGATGGCCGAATACTCACACACGCGCATATAGGGCCGGGTCAGATTATAGTTTGGTCGGGGTGACTGGGAGGATGTGCATAGGGGGATTTGTTCTTCACTTCCGCGCGCAAAGCGCGCGCACTGCCTTGTTTATATATATTAATACATGGAACCATGCATGTATATGCCTTAACTTAATTCAGCTGCAACAAACTGCAGCTGCGCCTTTCTCCGCTGCTTTTAACGCAGTGATCGCTTGCAAACAAAGTGGCCGTTTTGTTCACTGAACGTTAAACGCTGAACATGAGAACCTCCACCGAAGCAGATTCTGCGATTCAACCACCGTTCAAACAACAGTTGTTGAACTTCCGATTGAGTTCTTTAAAGTGAAATGGGAAATATCGGAGGACGGGACGCTGCTCCTCCCTCCGTTTTGCCGTTGCCTGCATTGATTGAGGGAGGGGTCTGTGAGCTTTCTCGTGCTGTGTCGCTGGGAGATGCAGAGGACTCCCTCTGGGTTGATCCGGATCTCATGCCACTCTCCCCACCCACAATGTCCACCTTGGACCTTCTTTGGCAACTCCGGGGCCTCCCTCGCCCCCGTAACGATTTTCAGTCTTCACCTTCTCCTCTGGGAAATAGGAGGTGTAGCCAAAAACTGGGTCTCACTTCCAGGAACCTGAGGGAGCTCGTCTTGCGGCCCAGCCCCCTTCCCACCGTCCCACACACCAGTGGAAACCTGAGAGTCATTTTAGCTCCCAAGCGGCCTCTCCCGGAAGCTCCCCCTCAAAACTCAGAGCATGCGATGGACCCACACTTGCAACGCTTCATTTCGACCGGGGATCAAGGCGAAATTCCCCAACCCGACTCGACTGAGTCAAACTCAGACTCGGACTCTGAGGATCTCCTTCCCCCCCAACAGGCGACCCTCAGACTCCTCGACGAGGTGCGAATCCTCCCTCGCCCCCCCAACGCATTTCACATAGTAGCCAACCCATGCAAGGACGAGCAGAAACCCAGCCAGCACACAGATTCCCTCCCTCCTGCCCCCGCGGAGGCGAATCTCGGCGAGCTGAAGGAGCTGAGTGCAGAGAAACACGAGCAGAAACCCAGCCAGCACACAGATTCCCTCCCTCCTGCCCCCGCGGAGGCGAATCTCAGCGAGCTGAAGGAGCTGAGTGCAGAGAAACACGAGCAGAAACCCAGCCAGCACACAGATTCCCTCCCTCCTGCCCCCACGGAGGCGGGTCTTGGTGAGCTGAAGGAGCTGAGTGCAGAGCTACACGATCACAAACCCTGCCAGCCCGCAAAACCCCCCCCCCCAGGGCCTCTCTCTGAGGAAGAGGGTGGCGCCGCTGAAGCCGAACCCAGTACAGATCAAACTGTGGTCCTATTTTCCACGACTGTAACGACAGAGAGCACCACCACTACACTGTCTTCCGGTCCGTACGTGAAAACTCTTTCTATTCATCTGTCTGTGCTGCTTTGTCTTTGACAGACTGCCTGACTGTCCGCCTGTCTCTGTCCGTCTGGATGTGTGTATATATGTGTGTATGCAAGATGTGTGTATGTTTTGCTCAAGTACTTGCCTTCCGTTGTTTCTGTTTGTCGGTCTGTGTACGAAAGAAAAAATAAAAAAGAAGAAAAAGAGAAAAAGAAGAACATTTAGTCTGCCTGTTTGTGCCGATGTATGTATGTACGTGTGTATGTGTGTGTGTGTGTGTGTGTGTGTGTGTGTCCTTGATTGTTTGTCTGCTTGTTTGCTTGACTGAATGACTAGCTGTCGTTCTCAGACTGTCTGTCCGTGGATTGGTGCCATCCTTCATTTTTTCACCTTTGCTCTCCTCTTCTCCCATTGTCTGCTTGCCTCTGCTTCTGCAGATCTGCCCGCCCGTGCTGAACCTCCACTGGCAGTGAGAGGCGCCCGAAAGCAGAAAGACGTTTGGGTCGGAAATCTGCCGTTTGTGGCCACGGAGGATCAGATAATCAGGCAGATCGCCGAGATAGGCTTCGGCCCTTTCAAAGTTCGCCTCCCTGCCAGCAACAGGGGAAGGAAACCGAAAGGGAACAGGGGTTACGCCTTTGTCTCTTTCGATAAAGAAGAGGAGGCTGACCGATTCCTCTCTGCTTTTGAAAAAGGAGGGCTCGAGATCAACAAGCGGAAGGTGACCGTCCGCCGGGAAATCGGGGATCACGCAAACTCGAGTTCGACAGAAATGGATGGGGAAAGGGGGGCCAACGGGGCTGCTGATCCTGCACTTCCACCTTCTGCGGGAGAATTCGAAAGGCAGGACCAGCCGCGAAGTCAGTCACTGCACGACCATCGGACGTCCGGAAATGTGTCGTCAGAGAGGGAAAGGTGTTTGGGAGAATTATAAAATGTCGTTGCTCCTTTTTGTGTGGGGAATTCTGAGCGGTTAGCCCTTGGCTTTCTTGGCTTCCCTCACAGTTCGCTCTAAGACTTTTGCTTCTTCCCCCTCCTCTCACCCCGCGTCAATCCCTTTCCTCCACTCAGGCCAGCCCAGCCCGCCAGACAACTGGTTTTAAGCGTTCTTTGATGTTTTTGCTGTTTCTTTTTCTTGAATACACCGACGTCCTTTCACTTGCCACCTTCTGAAACGACGGATTTCGCCCGCTTTGCCTTCCGCCTTCAACACGCCTTTTTACACCTCTACAGCCCTCTGCTGCTTCCCCTTCCACCTTTTCAGCATTGAAATGAGGTTGTCCCCTTCCTTTTTCCCCAAAGCAATGAGCCCACCGTCTCTCCGGTTTTAGCTGCATTCCTTCCATCACCATAGCTCTCCTCTGTCTCTCTGGCTCGGCCTCTTTCTTTCAGAGGTTCAGAGAACAAAGAAGGGTCGTTTGCCTACCTCTCGCCTTTCCCCCATGCACCTGAATTTCGCATTCCTTTTCTGATGAAAAAATGACAAGCCTACTGACAGAAGCTAAGGGGCAAGAGCATAAGTTGGAATCTCCCATGCAAGTTGTCGTGCACACGTATAAAATTATAGGATCAAAACCCATGCAACTAATCTGTCTGCAGAGCACGAATACAACAAGATCACGACAAGAAAAGGGCCGGGGCCGGTGAGGAACCTCTTCACCGTCCGCATCGAGCCCATTCCCGAGAAGATCACAGAGAAGGATCTTTTCCGGGCCTTGAGGGATTCCGAAAAGGAGTGTTCGACTGTGAGGGGTCGGTTGGAGCTAGGCAGACTGCATGAGTCGGTGGATGCTGGGTGGTCAGAGAGTGCTGTAGGCGGGTGCTCTTGTGTGTAAATGAGCTCTCTCTCTCTCTCTCTCTCTCTCTGTGTGTGTGTGTGTGTGTGTGTGTGTGTGTGTGTGTCTACCTGCATTTGCCTCTCTCTCTGTCTGCTCTTGCATCTGTCTTGTCTGTGAAAACAAAAAAGAAGTCAAGGAGATCATACAGCTAGCCTCTCTGTCTGTCTGTCTGCCGATCGATCGTATGCGTTCGTATGCGTGACACTGTGAGCGCGAGTGTGTGAGCCTGCGTCTCTGTATTCGGGTTTGGCTGTGTGTCTCTCTGTGCGTATAGGTGTGTGTGCGTGTGCGGGTTTGGGTGTGCCTGTATGTGTCCGTTCGGGTTTGGGTGTGGGAATTCAGGCCTGGTGGTTGCAAATCCTCTCTCTCTCTCTGTCTCTCTCTCTCTGTGTGTGTGTGTGTGTGTGTGTGTGTGTGTGCGTGTGCGTGCGTGCACGCATGAATGCAGATGTATACATCCCCAGGGTCTACCAGACAGGCCGGTCCAAGGGATTCGCCTTCGTTCGCTTTTCCTCGAGGAGCGAATTCGAAGCCCTCCTCGACAAGGGCTCCGGGAAAACGGTCATTTTCTCCTTCGGGGAGACCTGGGTGGAGGAGGCCAAGGAGAGGAGGGGAACCCGCAACGTCACTGACAAGGAAAGTGGGGGGAGCATGGGGCATTTGGGAGGGCACGGGCGGGGCTGGCGGTCCACCGGGTACAGGCCCAGGTGGACAGATGTTGGTGGCGACCGGTATGGGTACCACAGGGAGGAGGGCGGCAAGAACGGGTGTGATTGTGGGGACGACGGCAGGCTCGAGCGTCAGATTTCTGGCAGGCAGGGTCGTGAGAATGGTGCGGCATGCGACCGGAGAACTGGCGGCGTAATGAGATCAGAGACGAGTCACGGCGGTCACTACATCCATCCCTCTTGGGAGGGTGCCCTGGGTGGTTCGCCATAAAAATTGTGGGAGGCTCAGCCCACAGGGGGGAGGGGGGGTTTGGGAAGCGGGTTTGTGGGAGGGTGAGGGATGACGAGGGAATTCTTTTTTTCCCTTCCCCTTTCTTCCTTGGAGGCCGTGGTGTTATTTTGGGGGATCGTCGGTCTGTTCGTCCTCCTGTCTTTTTCTCTGAAATGTGCACACCTTCCACCATCTTCCTTAGCACTTGCAGCGTGACTGCATGACTCTTTCTCTTGGTACTTCCTCTCGGTGATTTTCAAGCTGCCTGCCTGACTGCCTGCCTGCAACCTCATTTCAGGCCCCGCAAGTCAACAACTCTGCTGAATCTGTGCTGGAGGAGGGGGAAAAAGGCTCAACTTGAAGGCAGGCAGGCAGGAAGGAAGGGAGAAACGGAAAGTCTGTCCAGCCACACAAACTAACAGAAACCTGGTCCATTGTGACAGACAGAGCCAAGCCACAACAGACGCAAAAAAGGAAGTAAGCAAGGAAGGGGAGAGCTAGAGGACGGAGGGAAAGAAGGAAGAAACCTCAGCAAAACAGCCCCCCCCTCTGCGTCAGTCAAGTTCTTCTTTTGATCGGAAATGCATGTGTCAGTGTGTAAGATGGACTAGGAAATAAAAGGGAACTACACGCCTTCAGCCCCCCTACTTCTCCAGGTTGATATGTACAAACAGGGGCAGCTGTCATTCTTGAGATTGGCATTATGTACGGGTAAAACAAAAAACTCTAGGCTGTTATCTATAGCAAAAATTAAAGTAAAACCGGAAACAAAATTTTTTAAAAAGAAAATTACCTAATTAAAAATTGAAATTATAATAATAGACCGTGCTATTGGTCTTAATTTTTTCGAAGCGACCTCGATTTATCTACCGTAATTTAGAGCTATTTTGCTGGCCAGACTGCGAGGCCAGTATCAAATTTTAACTAATACAAAAAATTTTGATATTAAGATGCATTAGTTTAGCTAGCTAGGTCAACTACGAATTTAAAATCTTAAATGACTGCTAGATTTACTATTACTGGATAAGTTTCATAGTAATAGTTATTGCTGGAATTATTAATATGTAAACTTTGAAATTTGACGGAGACTCGGATCTTTGGGTGGCAGATGATACTATAGATTTCTGGTTTCCTAAACCACTGCCTGTGTAAGAGCCAAACATATTCAATTCTCATATCTGCAGTACTAGTAGTATCTGAAGTTTGTGTGCTTCGGTTTCTTTGCTTTTATGAAACAGAGACTCAGGAGTCACTTAGAGCAAAGGCCTTCTCTCACTTACTTTTGCTTCTCACTTCTTCTAAAGTTTCCTAACTTGATTCCGAATCACTTTCTCGTTTCCCACTGTCCTTCATACAGCCTCCATTGCATTGATGGGTCCACCCCCCCTTTCGCTCTCCAGCTCTTCATCCCCCTCATTGATCGCAGTCAGGGACACATGGGAGGCGGCCATGCTGCCACGGTCCCGCGGACTGTCCATCAAATTCGTTGCCGCACTGCCGGGACGCGTCCTCGGGCCCTGCAGCGTCGTGAAGGAGGGAAGCTGCGAAATGCTGACGTCCATTTTGGTGTTCCACACCTCGCTGGCCTCTTCATCATCGTCCTCCTCAGCGAGACCTGCCAGGCCCTCCCTGTGCCTCCCCGCCTCGACAGCTTCTGCATCGATCACATTCACTGACGGCCTGCCGTACATGAATCCAGATGTGTCGGCAGGAAGGGAGCCGTCTTGAAGAGAATTGTCCAGGGAGGTCACAGCCGTGTGGCCTGATTTCTTCATGGAGGAACGGGGAGGGGAGGCTGGGAGAGGCAAAATCGATACGGGCCGCCCCTTCTTTCCCTGGACTCTTCTTTTCTGGTGCTTCTCCATGACGGAGAACCTGACGGTGTCCCACTCAGGATTCTTTTTTCGGACAACGAAGTAGGACCCGTCCTCCTTCGTCTCTCCACTCGTCCTAGTCTCCCTGCTGGGTCTGTATATGTACACAGGGGCGTCACCGGTCTCCTCACCCCTGTGACGCCACACATGCCCATCTCCCACCCTCGCAATCGGGCGTGCAAGCTTCATCGACTCCTGCTCTGGAATCTCGTCGGGTTTCATCAGGTCGGGGTTGTCTGCAGTGAAGGGACGGCGGAACTCTCGGGTCTGTTGGCATACGGCACAGGGACAGCAGATACATGAAACCACACAGTCTGTTGTGGGCTGGGGCCTGTATCCTTTTTGGTCTCGGATGGCTGCCCTGACAGCCGACACAAAACAGGGGAAGCAGAAGGTCGCCTCTAGAAGGTCGCAAAATGAGAATCTGTAACCCTCCACCTCAGCTTTGTTCTGTGCAGCCAATACGCAGGGAACGCACAAACCGCACAGACAGGACTTCCAGTCCCTGTGGCAGTGGAAGAGGCCCTCCTTGAAGTCGGCAGTGGCGTGGATCTCTTCTGCCGTCTTCATTGGCTGCGCGTCTTGGAATTGCATTGTCTTCAGTTGACTGTAACTGTACAATCAAGTTGGTTGGCTCACATAGGCACCTGTGGGCGTGTGAGGGACGCAGCACAACTGAAGGGTGCAGCGAGATTCTGTGCTGGGCAGGCCGCGATGACTCAGAGCGGGTCCCAGTGGACAGGTCGGAACTTCTCTTGATATATATCAACCGTCGGTCTCAGCCGTGAATTTGTACAGCCTCGACCTCCCTGTATATGAAATGCTTGTGTATACTGTGGGATTCGCAGCTTCACACAGTGCAGACTTGCGGTGTGAGGTGTTGAATTGATCTCAAGTGTCTGACCGCGATTTCTTCGTTGACCGCGGATGCATGCATGCAGACGCATGCATGCATGCGCTCGATAATCTCTTTATATATGCGCTCGATAATGCGCGCGCGGGGCGGCATGGATGCAGATCCAAAAATTAAGCGCAAAAAAAAACGACTATCTGCATGCATGTATCGATTAATTGGATGCATGCATGTTTTTGTTTTTTTTTAATTATATATATATATATATATATAATTGTTTTTGTACGTACGTATATATATATATATATATATATATACAATTATCTGCTTCTAAAATTAAGTATTATAACTTATTAAAATATATGTATACAGTTGCATGCAGATAATTGCAGATCCATGGATCGATGCATGGCCGGATGCGCAGTTTTTGAAGTTTCTGAGCGATGTGAGGCCTCCCACAGGGCAGAAAACCGTGTCATGGGCAACATCTTCGAATGCATAGCGCAGCAGGAAACGACACATGCAGCTCCAGCGCCATTACTGGCAAAGATCCGAAAGCTGCATGCACCTTTTCAGTCAGAAAATCAACTGTTGCACACGTTCAGATCTTGCGCATGCATGAGCTCAATGTCCACTGTCGAAACTTTGATCTTCTGAAGACCATCTTGTCCTGGAAGGAGGGTTCACGGCTTTTTGCAGCATTGCTGACTGAAGACAGCAAAGCGACGCGAAGAAAGATCCTGCGTTTGGGACAAGCAGGATGAGAAACATCGCGATTTTGGGTCAGTCACAACAAACACAGTGGTCTCATTGTCTCAATCAAGACAGATGACAAGAACACACGTGCACAAGAAGACACAGCAAACACCAAGAAGAATCCGATCCCAAAATAATAATGTCCACAAAATCTTGATAAGGATGCAACCTCCGTGGGGAAGTTTTTCTTCTTCGTCTCTGTA
Source organism: Chromera velia (assembly GCA_018398765.1). Classification (NCBI taxonomy): domain Eukaryota; family Chromeraceae; genus Chromera; species Chromera velia. Next base: position 10,090 of record JAHBMJ010000628.1, on the reverse strand, counting down.
TGTAAACCACTCTCTCGCTGCTTCACTTGCTTGACAAGTGCCTGGCTGTCCTTCTGTTTCTAAATCGGAGTGAAGTTTTGTTTTTTTGTCCACAGAAGATTTTATGAGCGCGAATGGGGTACAACAGGCCCCATGCCGCAGTGATAGCGCCTTAGACCCCAGATCAGACGCCTGTGAGTTGATGTCTCACCGACGTCATTATGTACGTAATCCATCTGTAGGATCCCAACTCTTTCTAGGGGACAAAAAGCGTCTGAATCACGAAAATGTGCGTGTATGATGAATCTCTTTGTATCCTCAATGCGGCTTCCTACCCGCATACCCTCTTATCTTTCTGCCTGTTTCAATTCTTTTCCTCGTTTCCTTTTGTTCCACCTGTTTTCTTCCACTTACTTGCGATATTGAGTCCGCTTGACCTGTCACACTTGCGCTCCCGTTTCTGATTTTCTCTTTCGTCTTTTGCACTCTGGCAGAGTGGGGACCGCCTGCCCTTGCCTTTCAGACTCCGTTTGAGAAGATACTGGTGCGGTCTCCGGGTCTGATGGAGAACGGACCCCTTCTGCCGCCCTGGCTGGCCCCAAAGATCATCCAGGCCGACCCCCAGTCCCATGCGAAGGTGCGCTACTGCTTCTCTGCACACGAGAACCTGAACAAGGCGATCATGAACCTGAAGAGGTGCTGGAACTTCCCCTACGCAGAGTCGATCGGATTCATCAATGTACTCAAACGGAAACACAGGTACGTGGGTGGCTAGGTGATTACACTATGCCACTGTAGCGTTTCCAGGTGCACAGCATGCATGGGCTGACAAGAGGGTGTGTAGAGCGTGGAACGCGGAAAAAAGCAGTTTGAAAGGGGGGAAAGAACGAAAGCGGAATTGAAGAAGAGAAAAACAGATGGGAAATAATAATGGAAGGGAGCAAAGAAAGATAGTACAAAGTTATCTTTAGGTTCCTTCATCTTCTTGATCGCAGTGTGATAATTCTAGCTATGTCGATTATCCAGTGTGGACAGTACCTTTTCAGCTCCTTTTCTTCCTCTGCCTCACAAAAGCTGTACACTCTTGTACATCCCCCCACCCACCCACCAGCAACAGAAAGAGAGAGAGGTGGGGGGTCAGGAGAGAGATCGAGGCAAATACCTTCAAGCATACGGGGATCCGAACAACTACATGCAGTTTTTGTTGCCGATAGCATGAACATGTCGGCTATGTTGGCGGGCACCTCTAAGTGGAGGCACCGATTCAAATTTCCTCGAAGCCTTTGTTTGCTTGCAGGTGTCGTGTGGAGCACCTTCCCCTTCTTGAACGTCTTCGTCACTGGGCAGTCCTACAGCAGGTCGATGCCCTCATATGGGTGGATGTGGGGAAGCCCTCGCGAAGAAAACTCCAGGAACGAGGCACTCTTTTCACAGACGGCATCCCTCAGAGCGCACGGGACTGTGCTCCCTTCCAACCGAGCTTCCTTGAAATTTTGCAGTCTGTCCCCAGGGGAGGAGGGGGGCAGGAGGACAGTAGCTCGGATAGTGAGATGGGCCAGGGGGGGGCAGAGGGAGGGGGGATCAGTGTGGGCGCTTCAACTACGCGTGAGGGTGTCAGTTATGAGCAAATGCCCGGACACAGACACGCTCATGAGTTTCGGTTTCCTGCTCTAGAGTTGTCTGCAATCCAGACCCTATCTCGAGTAGAGACGGAGCATGCAGCCCATGATATTGATTTCTGGACTAAGAGCGCTGCAGCCGGACTATTAGAGCCCGACGATTTCCGTCCAGACAACACGAGACCTCGGGGTGTCGCTGTGCTTGCCAGAGTCCCCCTGTCATGGCGTTCCCTTCCCTCTCAGTGTTGCAGAGAGGTGCTCTCACCCTCTCGCCCCTCCTCCCCAGTACGCGGAGGGGGTGGAGCACACACACGCCCCTCGTCGGAGAGAAACTTCAACAACAACCCACAGGAATTATCAGGAACCTCCATGTCTGTCCCATCCAAAATGTCACAACAGCAGCAGCAGGGCACTCACCCTCACAACCAGTCCCACTCCCCGAAAAGGACCGGAGTATCGAAGACACCCAGGCAGCTCTTAGATAAACTCCGCGACTCCATCCACAGAAGAGCCTACCAACGTCCAGAGCAAGTCGCGGCAGGTGCAGCCACCGATGCGGGGGGATGTGCAGAGAGTCAGCGAGAAAAGAAGCCAAAAGAAAAGGACCAACAAGAGAAAGAGAAGGAGAAGGAACCTGGAGGTCCTTCTGTCCTTCAGAGTTCATTCATGGAAGCAGCGGGGGATTCCCTCACAGGTGGCACCCCGTTTCTGCAGAACAACTCCCTTGATGCACACCCACACGGACGCAGCAGCAAACGCACTTGGTATTCAGTGACGACCTCCCTAGAATTTCAATACCAGAACCCCTCCTCGAGGCGCCACCTGCCGGCAGCGTCCTTGGTGGGAAGACAAGCCGCCCCCTTTGCCCCTGCAATCAGCAATTCGGTTTTATCGGAAGAAAAGATCAATGACCTTCACGCAACCGAGATGGCTGCCTCAGCCCTCCCGACAGCCGATGCTAATGCTGGAGGTGCAGCAGCATCAACCCAGATAGGTCAAGCGAGCTCAATCGGCATGTCGGGGGGCACAAAGAGTGGAGGGCCGGGGGGTCTGAGTCCCATACAGAGCCGTTCAATTGCCCTCACCTTGAGAGGTCCAGCGTCCCCCCTCGGTCGCGTGAGGGAGGCACGGGAGGTGCGTGCATCCCTGCCCTCGTACCGACAGATACACCCAACGCCCAAGGGGGGGACCCGTTCGGTCTTCTATAAGCAGAGACTTTACGGAGGTCGGACGCTCAGTCATCCCGCCGGCTCTCCCTCCGTTCTTCCATTTCCAAGCCCGAGCACCCGATCTGCCCCTCTGTCCTTCGCAGAACGCCGCGGATCTCTTTTGCATAGTCGAAAGAGGGGTCTCTCCCACGTCCACAGTTGGGCCAATATTGGGGGGGACAAAAGGGGTGATGATCATGGTGGGGGTGTAAATGATTCGTCGATCCAATCGAGGAGATCAAAACAGAAGGGTCTCAAATCTGCCAACACCAGCACACAGCACAAAAGATCACAGCGCACAGATGCTGCAGAGAGTTCGCAGACAAACAAGCTCACCGCCGGTTCAACTTCCCCGCAGGATTTTCTGATCTCTGCCAACTCTGCTTGGGCCAGAGAATTCAGAAGACAGACGGCACACACAGGGGGGAGACGGAAGAAAACGGGCAGACCGAATGGAAGCACGAGTAGAACTGATCTGACGGACGACAATGAAAGTGAAAATGAAGAATTGCATTCACAGCTCCAACCCAATTTGGTCAGTCTTGAAAGACACAATCGTTTGAGAGTCTCAAGGCAACTCAGCGTGCTCCTCGGGAGAGCAGCTTTTGTAGTACTCTGTGTTTCTGCACGTCTCTCCGTGTCTGTTTAGCTCTTTTTCTTCCGAATTTCTTTCTCTCTCTACTACTCGCATTTCTTTTCTTTCTTTTCTTCTTATGTGCCTGTCGCTTCTACCTTTCGTGTGTTTGCTCATTGCTCTCCAGTCATGCACTCCATCGGTTCCCAGCCCTCCCCCCCTCTTCTGTATGCGACTCTTGCCATCACAATCCCCCCCCCTACATCCATTCACATCCCCCGCTCCCCTCCGCTCCCCTCCCCATGCAGATTCCCCCCTTCGGGTCCATCTACCCTCGCAAGATCACCCCCGGGCCTGGGAGATACGACTGGAGCAAGTACTTCGAGGGGTCAGTCAGTCCGTCAGTGTGATAGCCCTGCGGGGGGTCTGCGGGTCTCTCTTTTGGTTTTTCTGCCACTTTCTAAATGTACTTGGACATTTTTTCGGCAACCATATTTGCGCATTCAATCCTGATTTCATCAACCCATGCATCCACGCGTCCTGCTGCTTTGGTCGCACCCTCCGTTTGTCAATCTGACAACTGCTCTGGGGAATCTGAGCTCTGTTCTTTCTGCAAGAAGACTAGTTTTGCGGCTCCCTTTCCATTCACAGCGCCTGTGCATGCATCCAAAACTCCAACCGGTGTTCATTCATTCATGCAGGGGGGTGAAGCCTCTGGGACTCATCGGGCGGTGTCCCAAAAACTTTCACCTCGACAAAGACGTCATGTGGGTCGGCTAGACAGATGGAGTCGGGATGGATGCCCCTTTTTCTTCTGGTCTGATTTCTATCCGTGTTGCTGCCGCTTTTCTGCTCCTTGGTCTTAGAAACTCCTTTGCTGGCAGTCCCTTTGTTCCTTTTGATTCTCTGCCAGTACGAGAATATTGGCACGAAAAGCTTTTTCTCCGTCTATTGCCCTCTAGCTCTGTTTGCGCGCTCTTCACACTCAATGTGTATGCTCATGCGTCACCTGGCATATGCCCTTCTGCATGCAAATATGCAGAGATTCGCTGTGGAAACTGAGTCCGGGAGAATACGGAGTGCAAGAGGTTAGCCTTCTGTCTGTCTTCCTGTCTGTCTCTTTGTCTGTCTGTCTGTCTGTTTGCATGCGTAGTCGACCGAATAATGGAATGATTGATGGCTGGATGGGTGGCTGGATTGAAGAACTGATCGGTCAACTGTAGATGGACGTGCTGTCGCGGAAGAGGTGCACACTCTCCCTCCCTCTACCCGCCATTGGAGGGCTCGAATAAAGATCACCTGGAGTGAGGGAGCAGTCTGTCTCGGCGGCTCTTCGATCAATCTGCTGGCCTTTCCTTGTCAACTGCCTGCCTGTCTGTCTCTCTCTCTCTCCACTGATGTGTGTGTGCGTCTGTATGTCGCATTCACGTACGAATGGCCTGCCTATCTGTCTCTCTCTCCACTGATGTGTGTGTGCGTCTGTATGCCGCATGCACGCACGAATGGATGGATTGATGAATACCGTTGTGTGTGTACCATATATTAATACGCATCATCATCTGTTTGTGTGTGTTCGAACGAATGTGCAGACGACATCCCAGAAGCTCTCCTCCCAGGCGAGTGCCTCATTCTCTTTTGGCACAGTGCCGAAGCTCCGCCTTCCCCGACCCGTCAGTTAGCCCTTCGTCCTCCTGTCACGTATATTCAATTTGAATTCAACACTGTGCTTTTGGCGTTTTCCTTTTGTATGCACACAAGTAAGGGTATTTCCAATTTTCTTGCAGGCCAATTCAGCTGTGAAAAATTTTGTCAATTGACTCAAATCCTTGTTCAACCGGGGAGAATGCTTTTGTTTGTTTTTCTCCGTGCTGACACAAGACAGTGAGGTGCGCATGCCGAGTGTTACGGTTCCCACGTTTAGTATTCACCTTTGTCTTTCTCCATTCATGTGTTGTCTTTCTTCTTAATTCTTTCAAATGCATACCCTACAAATGCGCCCTTTTCTGTTGCAAGGCACTCATCCACTTCTTTCCTAACGCCCGGATCGGCTGACCTTTTGAGCGATGAACGGAATGAAAAGGACAAGACAAAGGAAGACGCGTGCGCCGTTGGCGAAGAACGCGCCAGATGGATCGACAAAATGAGGGTGACACAAGATTTCGAAATCGAGTTAATTGGGTTCATCCACTCAATCGGTCGTTTGTATCCCTCGATCAAGCACTCCAATGGCCAACAATAGACAGGCTCAAAATTTCATGCTGATCTTCGTGTCTGTCTGTCTCTCCGATCTTAATTCTTCTTTGCTCATTCGATCTCTTGATGGCTGCATGGGTGGCTGCATGGCTGCACGCAGAACATCATTCCGACCATCTCAGAACATGCGTTTACTTGCATACAAAAAAAAAAAAAAAAAGGCTGCATGCTGGGTGGCTGCGCGCAGAACATCAATCCGACCATCTCAGAACAGCATCTGAAAGGGGACCTCCTCCTGGACACACCCGGTTGGTTGGTTGGTTTGGTGGTCGAAATTCTCACGCACTCTGTGTTCGATTAGGTAGACTTTTCACTTTTGTCGATCTGCCTTTTCACCAGTATGCCTACACTTTTATGAAGTTCCTGCATTTTTCGCTTCTCGCAGACTCATCCATTCACTTTGTCACTGCGTGTGTAGATCTGAAAAACCATGTACATTTTAGTGAGTGGCTGAGTGAGTGAGTGAGTGAGTGAGTGAGTGAGTGGGTGAGTGATATTGAAGGCAGAGTGGCTCTCTGTCTGCCTTCGTGTACGCAGGCCTGCTTGCCTGTCTGTCTGTCTGTCTGTCTGTCTGCACGCATGCATGCCATGTCTTTGCATGCACAAATGCATTTATTTATTCATGTGCATTCATCTGTCCAGGTATCTGTTTCATGCTTGCATCGATGGGGCACATTTGTCATTCACTTCCCTGCTTCAATTGTTTTCTTTCTGCAGGTCCTGAATACCTTCCGAAGGAGACCAAGCTGACCTCTCGTCTGCCCAACGCCTCCTCTTGGAGCTTTTCTAGGGCACCGAGAATGTAGTTATCAGCACAGCCCTCCTCTTGATTTTATTCGCAGCACTTTGGTTGTTGGCTTCCTCTTCGTTGATTCTTTGCAGAAAGTTTTATTCGACATGAAACGAACAAGAGCTTTTTGAGACTGCGTATAGTTCGTGTAGCAAGATGTAGCAACCGGGGGGGGGGGCACTTTTTTATTGTAAATTCGTAGCAGCGTTGCCCTAAATTAATTCTGCTTCCTAGGACGACGACGCTCTGACACATAGTACCTTTGATCTGACTATATATTTCCTCGATCCGCTGCCCTGCCTGTAGCAACCACTGCATGCTTCCTTATGTAATAAGCTTCTAAGTCTCGTTTCAAGTAATAAAAGTATCACCTTAGTATATGGTCATAAGTTATAGGCTAGCTCATATAGTTAGTTAGTTAGTTAGAGTATGCATAACCCCAGTTGGAGCGCTAAGCTCCTGGGCGGCACATACATGCATGGTTATTGTTTGTTAAGTCGCCGGTGGAGTTGATCAGTTAATCACTTTCTAGAATTGGGAGACAGACATCAAAGAGACAGGCCGGATGCGAGCGTACAAGCGATCGAATCACATTACGGATGAAGAGTTCAGATGTACTTGCACCGGGGAGTGGACAGTTACAATCATTTGAATTAATAGATTCCAGCTTAGCTCAGCTCAGCTTATATATATATATATATATATATATATATATATNTACTGTCTCGTTGGGGGGGGATCAAACAACCGAGACAGTGCAGCACAAAAAGGAAGGAGGAAAAGACAGAGAGAGAACCGACGCATGCACATGCAGACAGTCAGGTCTCGAGGCAGGTTGGTGGTTTGCAAGGAGGGGTTGGGAAGACGGATGCATGCCTCCCTCTTCCTCTCTCCCCAGCTGGCTCGTCCTCTCTGCCGTCCCTCTCGAGAACTAGATCAGCCTGAAGGATCTTTCCGAGCAGACCTCCAGGCAGGAGAGAAGAAGAAGGGGTCGTGGTATGGTTCGGTCAGAGGATGGATGCAGAACTGCCCCTTCTGCATCAACAAAAAGAAAACCAAATGAAGTTGCCATCCCCGCCTTTCTACTCGCTCTTCCTGCCATATTGGTTGTGCAAAGCCCACCGACTCATCTCTATCTCGGGTTTCGACTGCACGTCTCCTCAGACTCCCCGGTTTCGTCGAACGGTGGTTCTTGGGGGCAGGCAAGCAGCCTTCCAGCGGGAGTCTTGAAACTTCTCGATCAGAGCCACGTGTGCGAACCACAAACCCTGAGCAGATTTGGACATGCCTTAATCAAAGGCTCAAATTGGCACAGAACGATCCTGCTGTATCCGCACTAATCCTCATTGATCGATTCCTTCCTGCTGCTGATCAAAACAGAAGTGGTGATAGAAGTATATATCCTGTTATCACATGAAACTGCCGTTTGTTTTGTAAAAAAAAATAAAAAGTTTTTAAACTATGCAGTGTTGAACGTATACATGTTATACTACTTAATCGTTTTGACGTGCATTTACTTGGCAATGATGATATGTTACTAGGCATGTTATGGCTTTTGCAGACCTAGCTAGGGTCCTAGGCTATATTTCTGCCCCATAACTTTAAAATATACGCAACAACTTTGTTTTCTAGTTAGTTAGTTAGAGGATGCCTAACCCCAGTTGGAGCGCTAAGCTCCCGGGCGGCATATACATGCATGGTTATTGTTTGTTAAGTCGCCGGTGGAGTTGATCAGTTAATCACTTTCTAGAATTGGGAGACAGACATCAAAGAGACAGGCCGGATGCGAGCGTAGAAGCGATCGAATGACATTATAGATGAAGAGTTCAGATGTACTTACACCGGGGAGTAGACAGTTACAATCATTTAAATTAATGGATTCCAGGTCAGCCAGGCAGTACAGAAATTGAAAAGTTCTGAAATTCTCTTTTATCCAGCCACTTGGCATATGAAGAAAGTCTATGCATGAAGTCATCAACACACCGAATACAAGAATCATGTACACAGAGTTTGTGGTCGCTACATTCAAGTTCAACAGACAGAGCACTGCTTTCGCCTTGTGCGTTAAATGAGAGCAGACGTAAGAAACCGAACAGAGAGCCATCGGTTACTGTGAGAGCAGATCAAGGGAGGGCGGAAAAAGAGTAGAGACTAGAGGTGAATTTGTTGTAAAGAAGAAACACAAACATACGATAAGAGGAGGGAAAAGCTTGTTGAAGGGGGGTGAGCTTAGCAATTAAGAGGAGGGAAATGTGAAGAAGCGATAGCCCCTGCCCGCTGTGTGCAGACCTCTTCCGTAACTGCATGTCTAGCTCTACCCTTAAAGAAGAGAGAGCCGGTACCTTAAACTCTCTGTCGCTGCTGCCCACTGGTGCCAGGGTGTTGCGACACTCCCACCCCCAACGAACAAACAAAATCCAGACCAGCCCAACGAAGTAGCCACAAGGAGGCTCTCGAAAACTCTGGACAAGTGTTTCCCTTCCAGGCATGCAGCATTGCAGCGGGAACGGTGTGCATGGTTTGCAAGAGCGAGCACCACCAGTCGGCCACTCTAGAGTAAAGCAGGGCTTTTACAGGAAGCAGGCCAAAAATATATAGGGAGGGCAAACGAAGACTGTGAACAGACATACGGCCAGACTGGTGTGCAAAATAGAGTTGCAAAGCATCGATTGCAAGAAGATCGGCATCACGAAGAGGGAAGCATTCGGGGCAGTACAGTACGACAGGGGACCAAGACGCTCTAAAAACAGTCATCTGCGCATCTACACTGAGGGGACCCATGCTGGCAATCAGACCAAACACAGCCCCCAGGGCGCGGGAGGCCGAAGCAATACGCGATTCAACTGTCTCACTGAGGTATCCCCCCTTAAAGAACAGGTACCCCAGGTACTTGTCTAGTTTGTTTTAGTACAACCTAGAGTACAACGGTCAAGAAAATTATATAAAGTTTCACTATATTTGACAAATAGGCAATAACATGCACTCTAATATGCACACATGCATATTTTCATACTTTTGTTTTATACTACAACTTCATTCTAGTACTCTTCAATTGAACTTTAAGATGTAACATTTTAATTTTTTTATGGCTTTATGCAGCTCCTAGCAGCTCTTTGAGATCCCAATATAGCTAGCTACATGCATTAGCATGCAACTATAACTGTTGCAGGCAAAATCTAGCAAAATCAGTTTTAACAAGCCTATGCAGTACGTTTCCACAAAGGCTGTAATTAATAATGAACATCCGAACCCACTTTTTTTGGGTGAACCTACCATTAAATTACGGAGGGAGGAGGAGGGGCCTGTGCATATCTGGTCGTCTAGCCTTTTAAGCCTCGTGTAGCTCAGTTGGTTAGAGCAGCCAACCTTAACTTCCATGTCGAAAAACTTGGGGGAGGTGGACGTGGGTTCGAGTCCCACCACGAGGTTTTTTCCCGTCAATTACGCCACGCGGCCGGGAGATGTATATGCACACCGATACATGAACACGCGCTGAATTAATGTTGCGCGAATGAACATGTATATCAATTGTAAGAAGTACACATAAAAACGGATGATCCCATGATCGACGGAAGTGAAGCTGTCCATACATGCATGGGTCGATTAGCTCTCCATGTGCAACTTACTTTGTCCGCCTCTCTACCGCCTGTTTTTGACCATGGATACA
>JAHBMJ010000627.1:27500-40549 GCA_018398765.1 Chromera velia | reverse complement strand
GGGGGGGGGGGGTTCTGACTGAGAGGTTCGCAGATTAAAATCAACGGCTTCATGTTTTTCTCTGGATGTAGTCTCCCACTTCTTCACTCTTTCCTTTTTGTAACTTGGTTCGTGAGAGGATTGCAGTTCGAACCCCTGAATGAACACAGATATGCGGAATACAGAATGAAACAGAGTGAAAAGGTATATGGAGTTCCACAAGTCGAATGGATCGATGCAATCCTGATCGACTCGACATTGTTCCTGTCTGCGTTGTAGTTCTGGATTCTTTGTCTGTTTAGCACACGGCATCTGCCGGAGCTAGGTGCCGGAGTGAGTGGCGTGAGAGGAGAATAAAGGAGAAACGAGTCCTGCCGTTTGCTTGACTTGATGCCACCTCTCTCTTGATTTGTGTAACGCACGTGCACATGTATGCCAGCTAGTGTGTTGTGGTCAAGTCTCCTTTAATTACACAATTTAAGTTCGTTTAAGTTGAGTTGGGAGTGAAGTAAATTTTCAACCCAGTTTTCAATTGTGCAACAGTGCAAGCCGGCGCCCTCCGGCAGTGGGGGGGATCGATGAGGGGAAAAACCTGTAATATCTAGTGTAATATTAATCAGTTAATGCTATATGTGCTATGCTTAGTCATTGACTAGGTCATTGATTTTATTTAATTTTGTTTTATGATAATACAGTGATATTATGTAGTTTTCAAATGGATGTAAGATAGTGTCTGAGGGGGTAATATATATAATGTAAATGAATTGTGATACATGTGTGATATGTATGCTGCACAGGGTGCAAGTCGTCTCACTGAGCTCCTCATCGGCTCGAGCCTCCCCCGTAAGCGTAAAGAGCTTGGAGGGTACAGCTGGTTCGCTCGGCTTCACCATCTATTCATAAAACGATTCACTCCCATCGTACTTAACTCGAGCTTCATGCCGGTGTTGGAGACCGTGGTAGGATCCTCCCCAACTAAGACACTCACTTTCTTCTTCTCCTCTCTTCGAACCCACGCAGCGTGCGACAGTCGACGCCCTCTCCTGCATTTCTTTTTCTTGTTTGCTGTAGGTGAGAGTATGTCCGATCCCAAGTGTCTGACAGCGCCACCCTCATTCCTGGATGTGCCGACAGAGAGAGTCAAGACAATCTAGCACACATCGTACACCACACTGCCGAAGTTCTCATGAACTTTACTAGAACTTTACTGAGAAGAACTTCTCGTAGATGGTCAATCCTGTTGCTCAAAGCAAACAACTCCTCCAATCTCTTAACAAACGTTTCCATTCTGAAACTCGTGACAGCTGCTTTCAACGGGGTTCTGTGGAGTCCTACCCTGTGGCGCCGCCTTCTGGACCCTCGCATACGCTGTATCTGAATGAGCCCGCGTGCCGACGCCAGGCTCCGCCGCCGCGCTTTGTTTCGTACGTGTCGCGCACGTTGATCAAAGTTGTTGAAGTCGATCGAGTCTGACCTTTGTATTCAAGCATGCAACATGTTACTCGAGCAACGGATAGCATCGTTTGAGTCTGATGTCTGTTTGTCATAAATCGGGAGTTTGAGACTCTGAGAGAGAAGAATGAGTAGAAACTGTGCATAATAGAATGCATTCAGCTGATTGGAATCCCACTGGGAGATCGCGTTAGCCTTTAAACTGATATAGAGCCAAACCTCTTATAAAGTGTTGTTTGAGTGAGTGTTGCTCACGTTCCTTCTCTAGAATTATAGCGGGGGGATCTATGGAGTCCTACCCTGTGGCGCCGCCCTCTGGACCCTCACATGCGCTGTATCTAGCTATATCTGAATGAGCCTGCATGCCGATGCCAGGCTCTGCCGCCGCGCTTTATTTCATACGTGTCGCGCGCGTCGATCAAAGTTGTTGAAGTCGATCGAGTCTGACCTTCGTATTCAAGTATGCAACATATTACTCGAGCAACGGATAGCATCGTTTGAGTCTGATATCTGTTTGTCATAGATCAGGAGTCTGAGACTCTGAGAGAGAGGAATGAGTAGAAACTGTGCATGATAGAATACATCCAGCTGATTAAAATCCCACTGGGAGATCGCGTTAGCGCTTAAACTGATATAAAGCCAAACCTCTTATAAAGTGTTGTTTGAGTGAGTGTTGCTCACATTCCTTCTCTAGAATTTCCCTAAGGTTCTTGTCCTTGCTTTACCTTCTGTCTCGATGCCATAAGGTGGCCGGACAGGAGGGACAAAGCAGTTCTCTACTTATTCGGCTTCCTGACAAGCGTGAGCAAATACACAGAGCGACAGTGCGTACCATGCTCTATAACCCTTTGTGTTAAGGTTCACTCGTCGACCGAAACTTAATTGACGAACGCAGCTATGATTGCTCTTGCTTCTCCTGTGTTCCTGTTCAGAACAAACTCTGCTGCCAACTATAACGTGTCTACTGGATGCTTCACAAATTCAGACAAGAAGGTCTATCGAGTTAAACGTTCGTAACGGTTGCTATTCCCTCGGTCACTCTGTGTTTGTCAGTTTGATTCTATTTCCTCATGTAACAGAAACGTAACTGTTGATTCATATGGCTAAATATCATGCAACGTGTACACCGCGCGCTCTCACTTCAATCACGGCCCCGGAAAGACTTACATGCGGGCCGGCTCAGTCACAGTCAATGCAGCGAGGCAGGGCGCTCACTCACGCTCACGCTGCGCCCAGCATACACGTCATAATATGACTCGCGGATTTATGATATGAAGAACAATACAATATGACAAAATGATGACAGTATCCTAGCTAGGATACGGATAAATCAGTTATCACTTATATCAATTTTTGTTAGTTTAATGAGCTGAATAGTTACGGTTTCTTTTAATTTTGACTTATAAACTATATATAATTTAATTTAAAATCTTTTTTTTGATGTAGAATGTTTTTCATGTTACCTATTTGAAACCCTACTAGTAGTTGAAACCAGATCGGTAGGTTAGTCTTAATCAATCAATCAATCAATCTCTTCATAATAATTTGATAAATTAATTGGTTGAGATTGCCAGTGGAAAGTAGGGATAACTATCGTATCGATATCGTATCGTATTGTATTGGTATCAGTATCGAAGTACTGACTATCGGTTCTTTCTCGTCGAGCGGCCAAGTATCGGTTAGTATCGGCCTGCTTAGAGCTTGTGAAGGACTAGCTGGGCTACTATGTGGTAAGGCACGCGCCGGGCCGGGCACCCCTCGGTGCTCGAAGACCGGGCACGGCCGGGCCCAGTAAGTTAAACACGTATACCGTCCCCAACCAGTTCCATGTATAGATGAATGCGAAACTGGCTCACTGAATTAATTCAGCCTCAGCGGCCAGAACAGCCCGACTTAGCTTCAAGACAAGACTGCATGTACACTGCATCCGATCTAATAGAGCTTCATCATTTCCGTTTTCTAAATAAAACCGCTTCTGGACAATCAAAGCATCATAATAGCCAGAAGGAGAAAAAATAAGGTAAGGTGTGGGCATATTATAAACGTTAGGCGGATAGAAATTTCGTCTCCTCAGTATACAGAGTTGCTTGACCCATTGTTGCCCTGTCGGTCACTCGCCAACGTCCAAACAGCTCAAGGACAGTAGTCTAAGAATCGTCTTTCCACAGTGTTGTCTCTTCTTTTTGTGCCGTCTTGGAGCTTCAGGAGTGACCGAATCGATCAAGATATCAACATGGGTGAACTGAGATTCGGAAAGGTCAGTCACGAGTGAGGTCACTGTCATTTGGTGACATCCATACTCTGCCATTGAAGCTTGCCACTTTACTATTAATGTTCACTGAACATACCTCTGATGACCTCATCTTTTACAAAAGCTTACCACTTGGCGACTCGTTGCTCATTTTTTGATATTGACCTAGCTTCCAGCAACGGTTTAGTCTTCACACCCTGTGAATCATAAAATACACACCAGCACCGTCTATTTATTTCCCTGTGGGAACCTTTATAGTCCAACGTGTTTGTTTTAGTCTTCTAATACCGCAGAAGGAACTCTTAATACCGTAAGCAGTGCTGTTTTCATTTTTCCGGAACTGGATTTGCCTAGGGATTTGCCCTCCCTGGAATGACTGGTGAGTTTATCACTTGTGCCCGCTCCGCAGAGGAAGGAGAAGGCTTCTCCAAAGTCTAGAAAGCTAAGGAGTGTCTCACCATAGATGTATTCCGCCAAATTATTGCAGCTTTGAAGTCTCAGCTGGCCGTTTTGCGTATTGGTTGATTTTCATGGAGATGCATACACATACAGATAAGCATATAGACCGTTGCACACTATCAGACCTTTCTTAATGACCTCAATTTTCTCTTTACTCCGCTTGCTGAGTATTAACCACCACGTCGCTCAAGAGAGTCCAACCTAAGCTGCTTGCTGCGTAACGTGTTTTTTCTTTCTTCTTTGTGCTGCAAATCTACATAGTTCTTTCGTGAGTGCAAAATAGCATGTGGATGTCTGCGTTGTGCTCTAAATTTTATATGCATTCACTTGCATTTGGGTGATTTTGGCACACACATCAGAATAAAATCGAGTCTAACAGTTTGCGTCTGACATGAGATTTCCAGGAACGAGGCGTTGATGAAGTCATTGTCAATCTCATGATGTGTTAACTCTTTTTAAGGGAGGGGTTAGGGGGGCTTATAGTTTGGCCTTCTGAACGTTTTGGAGCCCATTTTCTAAGTAAAATTGACTTTTTAAAGATATGAGATTTTTATAAAAAGTTTATAGTTTTACAAATGATACCGTTTGCACTAGGTTTTAGCCTCGTACGCTAAAAATTTTATGTCAGTATCGAAATTATCGACAATACCCCCTTTTTTGGGAACCTTAAATTCCGATACGATACCGATACGATACGATAGCTATCCCTAGTGGAAAGGACATGCACATAAAACTTTATTGAGACAAAAGAGGCGCACTGTAATTTATAGCATCAGACCACCTGAATGTCAGTAAGTCCCAGCCTGGAAGTACCCTGAACTAAGTGAACTTGGGCCTGAAGAAAGCAAAAAAGGGAGACCGCCCATCTAGACCGCACATGAAAACCCCGTAGCGAATGGCCAAAGAGGCTTACTGACTCTCTCACAGTCACACCAAGGTAAAGAAGAGAGAAAGCCACATGACCATCCTGAGTCAAGGTGGCAAAAGCCACCGAAGTCCTACTTGCTTTCTTTTCTTGCTCCTTCCCCTCTTATTTGAAAGTGAAATTCTCTCCTTTCCAAAGCCACAGTCAGTCGAACGATTGGTTGGTGCATCGGCGTTTCTTCTCTAAACTCGGCCACCATCCTGTTGTTTGACAAACGACGACTCCATCCAAGTGAGCACATCCGATTCAAAGTTAATGAGCAAATCATAGACCAAGATACCATTCCCTGCTCACTGCACGCAAGCCAAAGCCACCTCAAAAAAACCCGATGGTCTCTTTTTCCTCTGCCCAATACAAATCCTATTCACAGGCCCCCTACTGGGGGCGAAGTCGTTTAAATAAGTTAATGTTTAGCAAATGAGTAAAGGCAAACAGACAACATGCAGACACAAAAATGTTGCTGACCGCATCTGTCTGTCCATTCGTCCCACGTCATGAAAGGGCACGGGGAGGAAGAGAGAGAGATGGGAGAGGAGAAGTTGAAGAAACAAATGTTAAAACGGTAAAATTCAGGAAAAAGGACCAAAGAGAAGAGAAGACTGAACCAATCAAAACAAGAAGAAAAAACAGCAGTCATGCAGCAGTACTGCCTCCCTTTTCAGTTGATCATAACAGATCAGACCCAGTCGGTCAATCTGTACCTTTTCCCTCTCATCCTTTCCTGTTTCCATTTTTGCGGTTAGACCGATGAGACTGCTCTTCGTTTACCGTTCTCACGTAGCGCGACGAGATTCGATCTATCTCATTTTTCTCTCTTGTCCCCTTTCGCCGTATGGGTTTGGAAGGATCCGGATCAAAAACAAATAAGGGCTACATGGTCAGTTGCTAAATGACAATCTAGGTATCATCTGATTTTTGCCTGTGTTGCTGAAGGGCTCGATTCGCAGGTCTCCCTTTCTCTCCCGCACTTTATTGATGTGCATGTGAAAAAAATGAAGAATTGATGAATTATGCTCCTGACTTAATTCACTCAATCACCCTCGACCTTCGCCCTCGCAGCCTCTGAAAGACAAGGAAGAGCTGAGCCGGCCAGTGTGCCAAGTGACACTTTCACTTTTCCTGACCACCCTGCAAAATCGATCAGAACTGCTCTTCTCTTTTGTTTCAGTCAGCACCGCGAGAGTCAGAGAGCAGAACAAGAACAGGGAGTTGCAGAAGCAAAGACGATGCTGAGAAAGATGGACACACAGAGATCAGAGAAGAAAAGAGACGAAAGGGTGACGGAAGAAAGGAGAGAATACTTTGCTCCTTCTTTCCATCGGTCTCTCCTCCCCTCCCTTCTCTAGTCATGGACTCATCGATTGATCTGTCTCTGCTCCAAACCCAGTGACTGAATGATTCATTTCAGGCGTTGATTGATTTATTGATTGATTGATGAATTGGGCCTATCCATACCTCCCTCCCTCCCTCCCTCCGTCCCTACCCCTTTGAGGATCGCCTGCCATCCTTTTTTCGTTCCTTCCTTGCTTTCTAGATCTGTTGATCACAAACACCTCCCTTCCTTCGAACACCACAACACAAGACCCCCCGTCCCTCTACTCACCTCCTAGCTCGGCCTTCCTTGCGATTCAAATGATTGAAGCTTCTCTTTCCGGCCATGACTTCCGTAATTATTTATATCTTACAGTCACCTGATGAAATAAGGGTGATGAGACAGACAGATGTAGTAAAGAAAAATTCAGCGTGGGCAGAAAGGAGCAAAGATATGAGCAGCAATAACTTCAAACAATGATCAGTCATCTGCCTATACCGATCACCCTTGCTCCTTCTCTCGCTCTTGCTCATGAGTCCTCGCTGACTTCTTGTTCTTGCTGCTGAAGTTCCACACCTCATTCCTGCTGAAGTTTTACATCCGTTTCTTCCTTCTCTTGATCTTCCTCATTCCTCCTCTCGGCTTCTGCCTGTGCGACCATCTCCCACACAGTCTCCTTCAGGGACAGCAAAGTGAAGGACGCCATGTGGGTCATCAGTTGCACCACTGGCCCCGGAAAGTTCATGTACATCGTCGAGGTGTGGGGCACAGACCCCACGGGAGCCGCCATAAAAGGATGCAGGTGCGCAAGGAACCTGCCGAAGTACGACTCTTCTGTCGCCCGCCAGTTATTCCTCTCTCTCCGAAGATAGGTCCGCGTCTCCCGGGGCAGTCGTCTCTCGAACTCCACGTTCACGCTGTTGAGAACAAACAAAAGTTCACACTCCCAGCCACCCTCAATTCCTTGGAACCTCAGATTCGAAACAACCTGAGGGGGGGAAGGGAACACACAGACAGAGAAGAAAGGTACAGAAAGAAAGAAACGGAGAGGGTTACCAAAAGACAAACCTGCCAACACGAGAGCCAACCCTCTTTCTTTGTACATTGGAGAAAGACCCTCCCCACCCTGCCACCTCCTCTCTGTCGTTCTGTCTCCCGGCCTGCCTGCCTGCTTGGCTCCCTGTCAGTCTCTCTCTGTCTCTCTCTCTCCCTCCCTCTGTCTGTCCACATCATGGTGTCTGACCTTCAGCCGCCTCCGTGCATACACGGCCCCTCCTGTCTGGGCCCGTGCCCACAATTCTGCTTTGAGGGCCTCCCACTCTTCCTGCAGAGAGTGATTCTCTCTCTCATTCGATCTCGCACAGAGACGTGCAGAAAAGTGGGGAGACTCGGTGGTATGATGAGTATAGATGTACAGATGTACAGACAGCTAGATGGAGGCAGACAGATGTACATACGTTCAGACAAACATGCAAATACGGAGTGCTGTTCATCATCTCGCGCAGGCAGGGAGGGAGATCGCACAGACGCTCAATAAGCTCCCACACCCACGCGCAAGCTTACCAGATGCCAGAGGCTTTCAGGTATGTTGAAAACAGATGTGAGAGATAACCAACCCATCCACCCCCATGACCCCCATGTCCCCTGACCCACCCACTCACCCTTTCAAAGACTTGTGAGGCCTTATTCAGTTCCTTTGCCCCGATGTCCCCAGATCCAGTCAGGGAGGCACCGAAGAAAGCGGCAAGCTCGCTCTGCAAACAAATGTGTGCGGGAAAGAAAAAACAAAAGTGGTTTTCCTCCTGCCACACCAGCAATGACAGGCGAGAAGGAAAGAGTCAAAGTTGAACCACATTCCATCAAGGCAGGAAGACAGCGAGACAGCTTGGACAGCACAGAGAGGGACGTCAGCCAGCATCTTCATTTACCTCTGTCTCTGAGGTGGCCGGCAGATAAGGTGCTATTCCGTGTGTGTGCGTGTGTGAGTGTCAGCCAGCCAGCCAATCAGTCGGACATTCAGGGAATCGTCTCCCTCCCGCCACCATCCACCAAAAGATCAAAAGAAAGACACACCAACCGGATCGTCACCCTCCCGTTCCAGCGGGGACATCTTGGAGTCAAACACGATCACGAACTTCGTCTTTCTCCTCAACAGGCTGAACAGGCCGTAGTAGTCCTGTCCCCCTCCGTCACCGAACGTGCTCTCCTCCGCCTTAAAATCCTTCTGCACACAACGGGAAGCAAAAAGTGGAGACAACTCTTGCATTGATCATCGTTTGCGACCTGCCGCACCATTATTCCTCCAAACGGACTTTCCTGCAGCAAGGCAGACATATCGAAGGACGTCAAGAGGTCACTGGCGGGGCACACGGCGTTGATCGGCACTCCCAGAAAGAGGCCCATTCTCTGCACAATGAATGTTTGCTTGGGTCTGTCCGACGGACCAAATTGAAATAGTGCAAGTTAGTTGCCCCGTAGAGGTACGAGTGTTCCCTTTCCGGCTTCATCATCATCATCATGTAAGCAGACGAGATGCCCACGTATCTGCACACAAGCCATCCATTCGCAGATGCCCATCCATTTCACGTAGAAACATCATCCACAGACATCAATAAAATGGACCAGAGTGAGTGTCAGAGACAACATCGTGTGCATTGCCGCAAGGGGGACAGATTCATTCACCGCCTTCCACCAACTCCAACAAAGGCTGCATTTCCATCTGTCAATCTGTCTGCGTATGAATCCGACTCTCTGTCCCCGAATTTCCTTCCGGGTGCACCCATGCACCCACGCGACAGAGCACAAAATCAAAAAGAATCGCCTGGGACCAAACGTTCCTTCAGTTTTCGTTTTCTCTTTCAATGCATGCTCCCGTTTACTCTCTCGCTTTCCCACTCACTCTCCGACTGACTCACTGACTGACTGACTGACTGACTCTGCGAGAGGCACCACGAAACGGTTCTTCACAACCAGACGTCCTTCCCGAACAGAAGAAGAAGTTGAAGAGGAAGGGGAATCCTGTCCATCTCCCCCACCTCCTGTTCGAGCTCTTCTTCTGCTTCTCTTCTTTTCCCCTCTCCTTTGCTTCCTGGACGGACTCCCGCCCCTGCCACTGCCAGACCTCCACCCCTCCTCACGGGCTCCCCCTCCCGACACGCCACTGAAAGTCCGACTGGAAGGATTCCTTTCTTGGTCTCCATACGTTGAATTGCCCCATCTTCTTCCGCGCAGCTGCAAACAAGACAGAACGAGAAATCATTTCGGATTAGCTCCTCTTCGCACTCAGAGACGGACAGACAACGAGCAACATGCACTGACAGGCACCTTTTTTCCTTGCATTGTAGATCCACGTAGGTGCATCATGCCACTATGCGGTGACTTGCGCCAATCTCCTTTTTGATTTTGAATACACTCGCAAGCCTGGACGCACAACAGTACGCGGCCCACCACACACACAGACAGACAGAGAGCAAATCTACAGACGCACCCCACCTGTTCAGGCACATGCAAAACCTCCGAGTTGAACCCCAGAGGATCAACGAATCCCGCACCTAACCCGATCGGCCTGCCGTCTGGGTGCTCAAAAGGGACCCCATTGTACAGGGGCGTGTGCTCAAATGCGAAGAAAGGATGCCCCGAGGGATCCCTCACGCTTCTCACGGAACCGGTGATGATCGGAAAGGGCTTTTTGCTCTTGGACTTGAAGACTCTCAAGCCTTCCTGCACACAGGCAGGCAGGCAGGCAGGCAGGCAGGCAGAAAAAGAAATTCAAACAAAGCATCTAATGCAAAAGAGAGATTTGAAGTGATTGGAGGATGAGAGCGCGATCGCTTGAGTAAACAATTTCTTTCCCCTATCAGGTCCATTCTCTCACCCTCACCCACCAATCATCCCGCCCTTCCGCCCTCCCCCCTTATTCCACCTAACCAACCAACCAACCAACCACCCAACCAACCGACGAACCGATTCTGCGAGTCTCTCCAATCGATCGGGACCCCCCCTTGTTCCCTCTGCACTCGTGACAGCTCGGAAGGAATCGAGCCCTAACGGTTGTAGAAACTGGTAGTGGATGCCTTCCGACCACGCACGGAGATGAATTTCGTCCCATTGCCGGAACAAAAACCTGCACCGTGTGAGTAAGTAAGGAAGTAAAGACAGAGCTTTAAATGCATGTATTTGTCTTCCATCGTCCCATTGCCTGAGAACCTGCACCATGTATTCATAAATGGATCGACACTCTCGACTGATTCATTTCCGTCCCACCTCATAGAAAGCAGACTGGAGTGGGAAAAGGAGAGAAGGGGGATGAGGAGAGAGGAAAGCGGGAGGGACTAAAAAATTACAAATTAAGGCAAAGCGTCAGGGCGAAAGTGGACAAAGGAAGGAAAGGGATCAACTTGAGGAGAGAGGAAAGCGGGAGGGACTAAAAAATTACAAATTAAGGCAAAGCGTCAGGGCGAAAGTGGACAAAGGAAGGAAAGGGATCAACTGCTGGAGACGTCTGCCATGAGAAAGCAAAAGACCCGCACTCGTTTATTTTCATACAGATCGTTTATTTTCATACAGAAATACACGTATGAAAATAAACGCATGGAGACTTCTGCCATGGGAAAGAAAGCAAAAGAGAGACCCGCACTCTCTCACCTGAGTGCATCTGCGAAGTACTGTTTGAGAATCTTCAGTGTGACACTTCCATTTGCAATCGCTGCCTCAAAGGAGCCTTTGTCGGGTCCTCTCAAGATCCTCTCAACGCTCAGCTGCTCTGGCTGTAAGTATGTTGAGAAGAACTCGTCACTCTCAACGTCGCTGTACGCAAACGCCCCATTCCACCAGGACGAGCCGGAAGTTCTGCGGGCATGTAGGCATAAAATGTGCATGCAGAGCTGTTTCCTTGTTCTCCCACGTATATTATGTTTCCATAAAAAGTTTGTTTGCTTTACTTACTTAGTTTATACACCTCCCACCCCCCTCCCTGCCTTCCATGTTGAATGAGTGAGTCGCTGCATGACTGACTGACTGACTGACTGACTCACGTGCTTGCGTATCGCACCTTCTGGAGGACCCCCAAAAGGGACAGCGCCCTCATCCACCCACTCGCAAGGGCACACGAACGGTACCCCCCCCCCGACAGGGCCACTCCAAAGGAGGGCTTTTCTTGGAGGGAAGGGATCCCGAAGGGGCCCTGGGAGAGTTCCGGAAAGTCCGAGCTAAGAGGCACTCCATCGAACGCCCACACATGAGACTCTGTCACTCCGTTCAAAACTGCAGTCTCTTCTAATGCTGCATGTAGCCAGTCGGAATGCACACACACACAGACGCAATCATTCAGAGTTTCATACAGAATATTTACATGCAAAAGCCCATAAGCACACAAAAACGTACAGATGTTCACGAGCCTCAGGCAAAAACATGGGCTCTTCAACTGTCCTCCTCTGACTGCAGCCCGAAGGCCTCTCATCTTCCTGCAAGAAAAGTGGCGTCAATCAAAAAGAGAGCAGGCACGCGCACAGACGATAGATCACGGACAGACCACAGATAGGTGACCAGACGCAGCGGCTCTTCGCCACTACTGCAGTACATTGAAGGAAAGATCGGACCAAAGCAGAAAAAGGGGGTGGAGGGAAGTACACAACGGACTCACGGAGAGCGCTCATCCACCAGTGCAAGTACGCAACGACAAAACCGATGAGGAGAAACGCTGCAAACATGTACTCAAACGAAGAGACAGACAGACTGTATGTTTCTTCCTCTGACTTCTTACACAGAACATACAAAAAGAAAGACAGACAGACAGACAGAGAGACAGACGGTTGGACACCGTGTAGGATTCTGCAAACGGATCCCTCTGAATATTGCAGGAATGGAACAGAAAATGAAACAGGCAGAGAACCCAAACGACATTATTTCCCTCTTTCCCTCACACGTTTCCTTCCGTCCATCCTACCCTCGAAGATTTGCATTAAAAAAAAGTGGATACGCAGTGAGATCAGCAGGCACACACAGAAGGGAGTACAGGAGAGTTTCCTTTCTGGTCGTTTGCTGTGTTCCTTTTGCCCCCTCTGCCTCCCTTTGCGATGCACTTTATTTCAAGACTCACAATGGACCGAATCATCAGGACGACAGGAAGGCACACAGAGAGGCGGACAAACGATCATGCAGATACAGACTGTGACGCACGAATGCAGGAGGGCAACGTCAGCTAGGAGACGGCGCGTCTTCACCCAACACAAAGCGGAACAGATACGTCGAGGCGTCCCCCCCGCAAAGAAGGAAAGTGACACAAGGGCTTCTAAGTTGATGTAGGCATGCACTTGAATAATACATATCTGACTCACCCCCGCATGCAAGCAGATTCCACCGGCAGACAACGACAACAGTAATGGACAACGAGAAGTTTCGATTGCAACGACCCGTTTCTCTGCCTCTCCCGCCCTTTGCAAGTGTCACACCAGCGCTCCCCTTCATCGCAGCCGATCCTTCAAAATTGTGTTTATTCTTGTCAACACCGGTATCCTCTTCCCTTCCCGTTGCTGCCAGAGGCTGCAGCTGGGCATGGGGGTCTTCACCCTCCATGCAGTACAGACAGAGAAGAAAAGAGACGAAACGAGACAGAAGATATCAAATGAACATACGAACTTGAATAACTTCAGGAGATGCCTCGGGTGGACATC
>JAHBMJ010000627.1:0-22500 GCA_018398765.1 Chromera velia | reverse complement strand
CTGAATGGCTGAAAGGACATTCAATCAGTTTGTTACTCAGTCCGAGTGCAACGCGCAGTTCCAGGAGCTGTGCTAGAAACTTCTTTTGCAGCGCTCTGTGATGTAGAGGCTGGTAGATGAAGTTCGGGAGCCACGGACGTAAGTAATGCCTCCGACCATGGCCGCTGGAGTGGAGACGTCTGCCGGTCAACATCCTCTGTTGTTCGACGGAGAACTGCCTCGAGCCTGCAAAGTGAGGGAGCCCTCCATCTTTGCAGGGGATCGGCATAAGGTGTCTAACTGGCTCGAAGACATGAAGGAGTATTGCCAGGGCATAGGAGTGTCGGAGAGTCGATGGCTCTTTATTTCGAAGAGCTATCTGTCGAAGACTCTGAAGAAGTGGGTCCATCGGAAGCAGAAAAGCGCAACTCCCTTCCGTTCCTTCCAAGACTTCGCAGAGGCACTAAAAAAGAGGTACATCAACCCACTTGAGCAGGATCACTGTAGGGATGCACTGGAGGAGCTTCAGTATTTGAAAGCACAGGGCATGGAGAGTTTTGGGGACGCCTTCCTGGATCTGGTGGAAGAGATCAAAGACACATTGACCCCTGTTGATCTCATCCATATCTTCAAGAAGGCCATCCCCGATGCGATTTGCCTCGAGGTGAATAACAAAGCTCCTTCCACTCTTGAGGAAGCAGTGGAGGCGGCTTGTATCGCAGTGGAGACTTTGGAAGGAAGGGGTGGGAACCGAAAGAGGCACGTTCAGACTGGAGGCAGCAGACCAAACAGAAAGCACCAGGGTAGGTCCAACTCTGACGGACCTGTTCCCATGCAGCTGGACGCTGTGTGCTCTCTTTCTTCAAAAGAGAGAGCCGAACTAATGCGACAAGGACGGTGCTTCCTCTGTAAGCAGAAGGGACATGAGAAAAAAAATTCTCCATCCTTGTTGTCTTTGCAGGAGGGGTTCGGGTCAAATGTTCCCAGACTGCAGCAACCGTACGGAAGAAGGCCATAGGGTCCTTTGGGACCGCAGAGACCTGCGTATGGTGGTCAGGGAGGTCCACCTGTTGGCGCCGGCGGTGGAGAAGGACGATGGGTGTGGATGCTAGTCGGACGGACAGGGCCACTGCGTAGCTCTCCACCGAACATGCAGAGAGGTCGCCCACAGGGGGGGCAGAGAGGGTATACTTAGAATAGCCATATAGCTGGTATCCAGACTGCAGGGCAGGAGGGGGATCAGGTTGCTGGAGAAGGAGAGGAAGAATTCTGGTTCCCTGACAACGAGCTCTCAATGAACATTGAGGGAGAGCAGCCCACTGATTCCTACGTGTACGGCCAGGCGAATATGATCGGCCCTGCCAGTGCTGATGGGAAAGTGAAGACGATTCGTTTCCAAAGCACTGTCGAGGGCATTCCAGTGAGAGTGCTCTTAGACTGTGGGGTGAGGGAGACATTTCTGTCTGCCCAATTCGCTCACGACAAAGGTCTTCCCATCAGGAAGATGCAAAGTTCGCGTCAGTGTAGGGGGGCTATTAAGGGAGAAGATGGGCAGATGGTGGTGACTACGGTCAGCGAGTACACCAGTCCTCTGGCCTTCTCCATTCAGGGCTACCACCAGAGAATGAAGTTCACCCTGGCTAACCTCGATGACGACTATGATGTCTATCTGGGCATGAAGTGGCTGATCGAACATGAGCTTCGTGTGCATTGGGGCAAAGGAGAAGTAGAGATTCCAATCCTAGGGGCTCATGGAAGGTTAGTCACTATCAAGTCACAGACATAGACATCTGTCCGTACTCTTTCCATCAGAGAGTTCAAAAGAGAGGTCAGGAAGGGCCGTGTGTGAGAGGTGTATCTTTGTAGGTTGGAAATGGTGGAGCCTGTACTGGCCCCTATGCTGATGATCCTGGACTCCTAGGTAGAACCCCCAGGTGAGACGAAAGTGGCAGCGGCGATCAGAGAAAAGACAGAGAAGGAAGTGCTAGAAGGAGAGACAGCAGAAGAGAAAGCAGAGAGGGAGAAGGATGAAACGCTTCATAGGGGGTGGTTAAAAGTCATGAGTGATCCCTCCCTCCACCCTGCAGCTCGACGGGTGGTGGGAGAGTATCGAAACATCTTTTGCGACGAGATCCCCAAGCTACCCCCAAGACGGTCAGTCAAGTTTGCGATTGATCTGGAGCCTGGACACCCTCCTCCCGCTCGGCCGCCATACCGACTTTCTTTTGGAGAGCTTGATGAGATGAGGAGATAACTAGATGATCTGCTGGTAAAGGGATTCATCCATCCCTCTGTCTCTCCGTTTGCGGCACCAGCCTTCTTTGTGGTGAAGAAAGATGGGAGTCTACGGATGTGCATCAACTACCGTGCCATCAACAAGATCACGATCAAAGACAAACATGCGATGCTCAGACCGGAAGAATTGTTGGACCGTCTCCACGGAGCGAAGATTTTTTTGGTCCTCGATATGCGGCAGTTTTTCTATCAGCTTCACATTCGACTGGGTGACGAACCGAAGACAGCGATGTGCACCCGGTACGGCAACTATGAGTGGCTGGTAATGCCTTTTAGGATGTGTAACCCACCGTCGACCAGCCAGCGAGCTATTCAGATTTGTCTTCACGAAGTTTTAGATGACTGCGCATTTGCTTAGATCGATGATGTCCTCGTATACTCCCCGACGGTCGATCAACATGAAGAAGATTTTCAGAGAGTCTTTGGATACCTGAGAAAAGACGAGTATTATGTGAAGATCTCTAAGTGCAAATTCTTTGTCCCGAAAGTCGTGTACATCAGGCTGGAGATCTCGGATGTAGGAGTGAGAGCGGAGCTGAAGAAGGCAGAGCTCGTTCAGACTTGGCCGAAGCCTGAGAACAAACACGAGCTCCATGTCTTCTTGGGACTGTGCAACTGGTTCTGGAGATTCATCTACAAGTACAGTCACGTCACAGCCCCGCTCACTTCTCTTCTCCAGACGAAGGTCGAGTTCGTTTGGTCAGAGGTCTGTGAAGCAGCGTTCAAGGAGTTGAAAGAGAAGATTGCAGAATTGATTCTTCTCTTCATCCCAGATCCCACCCGCCCTTTCGACTTGTATGTTGATATGTCAGAGAAAGAGATCTACATCGCGGCAGCTCTGATGCAGTGGGATCCAAGAGTGAATGGACTGAGAGTTGTAGCCCTTGCTTTCAGAAAGCTCGTTCAAACTGAGCAGAAGTATCTAATTCGGGAGAAGGAGCTTCTGGCAGTTGTGTTTGGGGTGAAGACCTTCTGCATTTATGTGAATTACACCACGAAGGTCTACTCCGATCACGAGAGCTTGAAGTGGCTCGGCACTTCAAGGGGTCTTATCGAAGGCCCTGACAGAGTGAAGAGATGGGCTATCTTCCTGAATGCATGGAGCATTGTTCCTCAGTACATCCCTGGCTCCAAGAACGTTGTGGCAGATGCGCTGTCACGTCGACCATCTCGAACCAGAACGCAGAAGCAGACAGGAGAGGAGAGGTTTGATAAAAAGGAAAGAGACCGAATTGCCCAGGTGGAGAGCACTCGAAAGGTCTGTCCAGACGCAAAGTTTTTGGATCAAGTTAGGAAGGGATACGCTCAAGACTCTTTCTTCAAGGAGCTCCTTTCTTTCTTCACTCATGCTCCCACCCAAGGCACCCCCCCTGCCTACCTGCGTTTGCGTTTGAGTCATTTCTCGGTGAAAGAGGGACTTCTGTACTACGACTAGAGGAGACTGACGATCCCGACGAAGACACTGCAAAGGCAAGTCATCTGGAAGTGTCACGATTCTCCTTTGGCTGGGCACCTTGGAGTGGACAAGACCTACCAGCGACTGGCTGCAGACTTCTTTTGGCCACACATGTAGAAGCAGGTAATACACTACGTTGCTCACTGCGATGTGTGTCAAAGGAACAATTTTTGAAACCGTCGAACGAGAAGCCTGCAGGCTTTCTATAACCACTCTCTGTGTCAGAGTCTCCCTTTCACGATCTCTCAATAGATTTCATTACTGGTCTTCCGCCTGTTCAGTTCAAAGGAGAGGTAGTTGACTCAATCATGGACGTGGTGTGCAGGTTGAGCAAGTGGGCGATCTTTGTTCCTACCAGAGAGACAGCCGGAGCCCGAGAGATAGCACAGAAGTTTTTCGACGAAGTGGTGTGTAAGCATGGCATGCCACAATCAATTGTCTCTGATCGCGACTCCAGGTTTGTCTCAAACTTCTGGCAAACACTGTTCCATCTGTGCAGAACCAAGCTCAAGATGTCAACTGCTCAGCACCCTCAGACAGATGGACAGACGGAGATCGAGAATCGGACGCTTGAGCAGATGTTTCGATGCTTCGTCATAGACCATCAGAAGGACTGGCCTCAACACTTGAAGATGTTTGCCTTTGCAGTCCGCACGAGCATCCACAAGTCGACTGGATTCACTCCTTTCTGTGTCGTTGAACGAAGAGATCCACTCACTCTCCCCAGTTTTCTCTGCCTCCACCCATCCTCACCTAAAGCTTCACAAGACTTGAAAGAGAGGGTGAACATCGTTCAGGAGGTGAGAGACCGATTGGAGAGAGCGAGGGAGAGAGCAACACATTACAACAACCAGAGAAGAAAAGAAAAAGAATTCAAACCTGGGGATTGGGTTATGGTCTACAGGAACTTCTTTGCCGGAGCAAAGATACCGGAGGAAGATCGAAAGAAACTTACGTATCTGTGGTACGGGCCATTTGAAGTAGACCGACGGGTCGGAAAGGTCACATACGAACTGGTGTTTCCTGAGGGGGTCAGAAGACATCCAGTTCTCCACGTAGTCTGGTTGAAGAGATATTTACTGCAAGAAGAACAGTCTGAAAAGAATCCTCCACCGCTCCGCCTTCCACACTTGGCTGAAGAAGAGCATGAATTAGAAACAGTCCTCAACAAGAGGAAGATCGATCATAGTGTGGAGTATTTGGTACACTGGAAAGGGGATTCAGAAGAGAATGCCACGTGGAAGCCATCAGAGAATCTTCTGAATGCTCGTTCAAAAATCAGAGAGTTTTTGGCGTGGCCTGGAAGGCCTCTCGGAGGGAGAGGGGGAAAGAAGTGAGGGGACTAGGAATCAAAAAGAATGAATGCATATGAGTAAATGTTTGTGCATGACTTTCTCTCACTCTTGTTCTACTCCTGAGGGGTCGCGGGAAGGACGGGGGAAGTGAAAATGAATGGATGAATGAATGAATGCATGAATGAATGAATGAATGATGCAGTTTTCTTCTCTCTGTCTTGTAACGACGTCTTTTCTCTCTGTTATCGTCTCTGCATCTTTCTCTATGTCTTTTTCTATCTCTTCTCTCTCTTTTGTATGCTTTTTGTTGCTTTCCTCTTTTCTACGTTTAGTTTCGCGTGCGCATGCATGTATTCTGTTTTCTTCTTCCGTCTATCTATTTCTTTTGCACCGTTTAATGCACGGAGTCACTTGTCTGGTGACTGAATGTGGAACATCCAGTCTGAATGGGTGTTTTTCTATAATTGGCTGCATGAAGGAGTCCATGTAAGCCGATGCCTGCTCATGTTATTGGCCGTGGCATACCAACATGTTGAGAGATGTTTATGTGATGGGTTGTTTGCGGGTCGATTGAGATCGATTGATTCACTGCAGTCTCATGTGTCTGGCTGTCTGTGAACAAATGTCTTGTTCAGCTGCATTTGATAAAAGTGTGTCCGTTCAGGTTTGACTACGTATGAGGACATACGTCTAAGAGGGGCAGGCATGTTGTAGTACTGATGCCTGGCGCCGCCAATGTATCATCGCATGATTATCATACCGCTGCGTGTTTGACGCACGCGCTTAGTCTGCCGGCCTGCCTCAGTCTGCATGGTTTTGCTGTATGCGTCTTTTCACAGACTGACACTGGTGTTGTGATGTATTATAGTTTATGGAGAAACAACAATGTCTAAAAAAAGAACCGAACGATCAGTTCTTTTGTGCGTCCTATAAATGGCTCTAGAAATCCTCCCTAGTTATCTCTTAGCAATCCTATATGGTAGCACATCTCACATACGAGGCACCACGCCTTCTCATCTTCGTTACTTTCTGTCCCCCGGAACACGTCCCGAAAGTGTTCCATCATCTGATCTCCTCCTTCCGTATACGCCCGGATGCTTGCAGCCACCGGATCCAGGTCGTAGGAGCTTGGAAAAACATAGTTCTGGAACTCGATCCACTTGTGCCCGTAGTACCTCTCGGGAAAGCCAACAGCCATCGACAGCCCGACTGTCCAGAACTTCCCCTCTTGAGGGGTCCAGTAGGCATACTTGGCTCCCGGAGGCTCAATTTAAGACAGACCGTCTGTCTCCCTCAACTCCTTATCTGCCTGGATCCACTCCTGCTTGGGCCTGTTCAAGTACTTGAGCGCCCTGTGCATGTAGTATCGCCCCCTACGCTTGCTTTTAGCCGCAGTGGGAGCAATGGAGACTCGGAGACTCATCGAAGTGGTCCACCCCTCTGGGATCTCAATCTAATGGAGCTGTGGAGGCGAGTGCAAATAGACGCCCTGATTCTGTGACATAATCTTTTTGAGGCTGTCCTCCTCAAGATCGAAACCCATGTCTCCAGGGAACACTCCACGTGCGTCCTGGATTTCGTCCTGCATCTTTGTTGCACTCCCGCTTCTTCACGAGTCCCCCTTGACGCCCGTTGTCAGTCGGGGGGCCAAGTAGTTCTTGAGAGTGTCCAGAACCTCTCCCTGCATGATCTCTCCCAAGTCGGGGTGGAGCATGAGCATAAACCGACAAGTCTAAGCGTCATACACCCCCCGGCGGTACGTCATGAACACCGGCTGCTCCACCTTCCAATTGTACCCCACGGGCTCCCCGTCAGCCCCCAGGAGATGTTTCCCCTTCTTGTTGAAAAAGACGGGGCCTGGATCCTTCACCCTCCTTCCCCGCGAAGGAGCGCAAGTATGCTGCCGCACCGTACCAGGCGTGCGCAGCACCCCAGGGCCTGACGGGTCCAGAATGGTCCCCTTCATAGAGGAGCCGAGCGGGACAAAGAAATCCGGCAGCGGCGACTCCCCAGAGTCGACGGAGGCCCTGTTAGACATAGCAGGAGAGGGGGACCGTGGTCGGGCGCCCACCGCCCCCGCTTCCCTTACCGAGGCCTCTGCCTTAGCAAGGGAGGGTTCGGAGGGCTCTGCAGGAGCAAGGGGAGGGAGGGAGGGAGGCAGAGCATAGGAGAGGGCAGATGAAGACGATAACGAAGCCGACGCCTGCGCCTCCGTACTTAAAATCTCCTAATAGCCCTCACGAAGGTGAGTGAGGAGAGGGGCTTCCCGCAAGCCCACGACACCTTCGCCCTTATCAGCCAGCTGGAAAGAAAATTTCCTTGCCAGCCACTGTATCCCTCGCTGTAACCCCTCGTATCGTCCCACCGGAGAGGTGCTCGGAAGGACTAGAGGGAATCCCCTGTGCCCAAGGTCGCTTCTCCCTGCCCGCCTGCGGTAGTGGGCGCCCGTTCCCCCCTCCTGCCTGGTAGAAGTTTTCCATAGTCGAGGATCCTCCTGTTCTCCACCCGCCGGAGCCAGGAGGATGGTTCCTTCCTGATCAAAACGAGGCCCCCCCCAGAGGTGCAGGTTGTCCGGGACCATCTGCAGATGTTCTGGGTGGACCTGCAGGATGGTAAAACGTTCTCCTTGAACGTTTTTCTGCTTGTGCCTGTAAAAGACCGTGACAACGTCATGCATGAACGGAGCCAAGAACTATACAATGACTCCGCGCAACTCTATTCCCAGGGAGGGCATGGACACCACCGCGGAGTCCCCCACTCTCCAGCTAGGAGGCGCTCTTCGAAAAGTCAGGGTAAAAGGGATGCCCCCCACCGTTCTGTGAAACACACAGGAATACCCCCAACGTTCCCCTATCGCCACGAGGTGAATCACCGCAAGGGGAAAACGGTGGTTCGGATCCAACATGAGGAGGGCCACTCCCTTCCGATTGCTGTGAATGCAGCGCTTGACCAGAGCTTGTAGACCCTTACTCACGTACGGCGGTCCCTGATGGTACTCGATGGGGTATAATCCGGGGGACCTGTCCCCCCCGGAGCCATAACTGAAAGGAAGCACCCGCTCCTGCCTTCTCTCCGTCCATGCACACCAGGTGTGGACGCCCCAGCCAGCGAGCAAAGTAATGTGCGCAGTCGATGAGGGAAGCCTCATCTTTTTCTTTTGTTGGATGGGCCAGAGAGAACCCGGCTCCTGGCTTGTAGAGAACCACCATCATTCTGAAGCCCCCTGTCTCGGCCTTCGCAAAAAGGTCCTTGAAGAACCAGATATCGACAATCCAGACCGTTCCCTTGATCGGCCTTCAATCGGCAGACAACTGCTCACTCCTTTTGTGAATCCTTGGAGTGATCGCGTTCTTCAGTTGACAGAGGAGACACGCAGAAATCCACCTTCTACAGTCCTCATCGATCTCAATGCACTCTACCGCGAGAGTCTCCTTCAGATCGTCGAAGTTCTGGTGTCCGTAGCACGTATGGAGCGCCATCGCCTCTCGCTTCTAGTCAACTGAGACGGCCGAGAAAGCAACCAGGTGTATCCGTTCATACCCGTAGTCCTATGGTTTAAAGTGGGCAGCGCCCCCACTATCAAACTTTCTTACCAAGAGAAAGGGACCTTACTGACAGTGGTCGGTGTCCGCCAGCTCCAAAGCAGTCCATCTACCCACGACCCAATACGTGATCAGGTAGGCAGCCACTAGGACCGCAATACCATTGGGTGTGGCTCTGAAGTCCTTCTTGGCCGACCTCTTCTTCTCCGCCTCGGGGAGAGGGTTTCGAGGAATCCTCTCGTGAGGATTCCTCTACTGCTTGAGCTGCCGCGCCTTATTCCGCCGGTCCCACACCTCCTGCAGTGACTGGAACCGGTACCTGCAGGAACCGCCTTGGGGGCCTCCCTCAAGGGAGTGCTCAAAGGACTCATTTGGAACGGCTTTGTAGTGCAGGCTGCGGTCGTACACTGCTCGAGGGAGGTGGTTGAGGCCGTACCCGTCCGGCCTGTCCCCCCAGGGCTTGTGGATGATGCAGGCCTCCGGTGCCCCCACCTTGAAGGGGGTGTCCATGACCTCAACATCTGCCTGTGGAATTCCCTGCCGCACCCCTTCCTGATACATCAGGTCCATAAACAGCCTCACTCTATGTGAGATCTGCCTCTCTTCCTTTGTTCTCTCCGCTCACGCGCGGTAGGCGGGAAGGACATCCTTAGTCGAAGAACGAGGGACAAAGAGACCTGCACCAGGAGCATTGCAAATCAGCACGTCAGGGAGGTTCGGCTGATTGACCGTGTGGAAGAGGCAGGGGACGACAATGTTCTTAGGAGCGCCAGAGGGGTCGTGTGTCCCAAACCGGATGCCAAGAACCACAGGGTAGGAGAACTGTTACACCGCTTCATCCGCCAGTCCCCGTGACTGGAGGGGCATCTCCAACCGCACCTTCTACTCAATGAAATCTTGTCCCGTAATAAGATGCTCATAGTGCTGGTGCCTCGTCCTCCTGGGAAGCCTCCCGTCTGGGGGCCCATCTCCCTCCTCCTCAATGCCTCTCATGAACAAACCCGTCCAGTCCAAGATATCTGGCCCCCCAAAGGCACGGAATCCGATAAGACTCCTCACCTTCCTCCAAGAGATGAGGTTCCCAAACATACAGGAGTCAATATAGATCTTGAGGACCCTGTACTCGACGAGCTCGGGGATCTGAGATCTCGTATTTCCCGAAACTTTGTAGACCTCAAACTTTTCTGGAAACCCAGCCCGACGCCGGGTCCTGCTCGGGTCGTTCATCAGTTCACTCTCATACTGGGAGACTGTGTAGACAGCAGACTTTGAACCAGAGGGCACCGCACCCATGGTGGTCTCGTCCTCCGGTCCTTGCGTGCGAGAGATGACCTCAGGGAGATGGGGGTCGTGCTCTTCCATCATATCCCTGATGCGCTGGACTCCTCCCGCAGTAAACTCAGACTGGAAGGCTTGCATGACCGTCATACAAGTCTCCAAACCTGCAGGGAGGATAGCCTACCCCATTTGTCCCAAGCTTGTCCGTTCAAGCTCATCAGACAAGAGCGTTTGCCAGGCTCCACGGACTCCTTCTCTCCATACATCGACCCCTGTGTGGGTCCCAACAGGATCCCAAGCAGACAGGCGCTCCATAGCCCCATCATGCCATACAAGGAAGGTCGTTATATCGTAGTCGGGCGAGTACTTGGCTCCAGGCTCATAGCACAGAGGGAGGCCAAGCTGGTCTGCAAAGCGGACCTTTCCAAGAGACCCCTCCTCATGAGAGATCTTCTCTTCACCCTTGGATGCATGGGTGGTCAGGTTGAACGAGTCCTCCTTCCCACGTGAGACGCCACCCGTCACTGCGATACCATCATCGTCGTCCTGACCCCCAAGATCAACATGCTGCAAGGACACAGGAGGGACACTACCCCCCCGCTGCGCCTGTCCGGAGTCTGAGTTCTTCTTCTCAAAGTTCTCGTTGTTGAACCTGCCGGGAGAAAGGGTGCGCCCACCACGGCCGTGACCCCTACCACCTCCTCTCCGGGCCCCCCTGAGCCGCCCCCACGACCAGGATAGGGAGACCCTCGACGGTCTCCAGAGCCGCCTCCATGGCCTCCTCCTCCCGGAGGACCTTTACGACGGCCCCCAGAGCCGCCCTTGTCCTGCCCGGTCTTGTCTATCTGCTTCATCATCCATCGCTTCTTCGCCTTCTCCTCAGGGCAGTTGTTGGGAGCATGGCCCATCGTTTTACATCTTGGGCAGCCGTTTTTCTTCCGAATCCAAGGACAGACCCCATGGCCCCCCTACTCTGCATGTGCGTCCGGACGGTTGCATCTCAGGCACTGCCCATCGCGGTACCCATGGGGAAGGCTCTTCCTGCTGGTAAGATTCCAACACGCCTTGTCCCACAAAGCCCTAAACTCTCCATCCCACTGACCCGCCATCGTCCCAATAAACGCATCCGATCCGGTCCCGTCCCGGTGTTAGACACCATATTGATCGAGAACGGGGTTCCTGTTGGGGCCCCTGGGGTTGACAACAGCCTGAGTAGGAGGACGGTCCTTCCCTTCCACCCCCTTGTCATTGTATCGACTGGAGGGAGCAGAGGAATTGGACCCAGGAGAGCACTCCCGATTGGAGCTCCCCCCGCCATCCCCCTTGCCAAAACCCCCGCCAGCACCGCCCTGCCTACCGCAATCGGAGTTGCCCCTGCCCTTTCCGCCAGAGTCAGGGGTCTTTCCTCCTGAGGGTTTCCCTCCCTTTGCCTTGGAAGGGGACTTCCTTTGCGGGACTCTTTTAGGCCACGCGAACGCCACAAAAGGAACCTTCGGAATGATGCCCCCTCGCGAGGCACCCTCCGAGTCCTTCACACCGAAGGTTGCCACCTTCTGTTCCCACTCTCTCTTCAAGTCCTCGATGAGAGCTTGTGTGACCAGGCCCCGGTCCCAGGCATCCCTGAGAGACTTGTTAAAGGTCTCCGCCTGGGCAGCGATGGCGTAGATCTCCTTGGTGATCTCCACTTCACTGGTAAGATCCACCGGGGTCTGTCTCTCCTGCCACCTCATTATGAGGTCATTTGGTAGGTACGCCGTCAGGAGCCCGAGCCTGTACTTCACGCCAAGCCCACGGACGATATTCTCCTCAACTAGGTGGTTCAGGAGACGCTTGTGATATGCCAGCAGCTCCGTGTAGGTCCCAAACCTACAGGGCTTACAGGCAATCCTCTTGTACTCCAGAATGAGGGCAGAGGTTGAGTACTAGATCATCTTGAAAAAGTGTGCGAAGATCATCGCCACGACCTTATCGTGCATCTCTACAAAGGTCCTCGGGACCGATGTCGAGATCTCCTCCAGGGTGTAGGCGATGAGAGGATCCTCAGGGTCATACTTCGGCCTCCCCCGAGTCCCACTCGACTCCCTAACTCTCAGGAAAGAGAAGATGTCAGGAGCCTCCAGAGCCCCGACATCACCAGTACGCACCCCCCCACCTACAGACACCGTCGCAGGTTCAGGGGGAGACACTGCAGGATATACCCCCCCACCCGTAAGGGGGGTCATCAGGAATACCGAAGGCAGGTGGCCTTCAGCAGCACCCCCAAGGATACCTTTGGCCTAGGGAGGAGGAGAGAGCGCGTCTATCTCCTCGCAGAGTTTGTCGGCCTGCTCGTTGAGAACAAACACATCTGATGCCAACTGGTCGATATGACCTTGCAGGGTTGCTACCAGCATATCCCTGTCAGCCTTCCCAGCGTCAAAGACTACGTCGAAGACCTCTTTCTTCTCGGCCCAGGATGCCAGCTCTGTTGCGTACTCCTCCTTCCCTTCGGACCCCTCAGGGAAGTTGTTCCTCTTAGGCATGCTACTCATCACGTCATTTTCCTCCTTCTGGATGTCCAGAATTCGGAGCTTGTCAGCACCCCGTTCGGCATCCAGACCCGATATCTGCACCACGAGGTCCTTATACTGCTTCCTTTTCTTCTCCGCCAGGGTAGTGTCAGGTCGCACACCGACTACCTGCACCCCCCCACTGGAACTGCTACTGCTACTGCTATTGCTGACCTGCTCAAGAGAGGCTGGATGCTGCTTACTGGACACGGGGACGGCTATCTGACGGGAGGTGTCTGGTATTGCTCCTGTCTCCTCCTCCGTCTTCACCTTTGTCTCTGTTGGAGCTCCCTTATGGAGCTCTCCACCTGAAGAAAACACAACAGGGCGAGACAGGGAGAGGGAGGAGGGTTCCTTCAGAGTCTGCAGGCAGAGGATCTGCTCGTTCAGGGACTTCAACTGGGGACCAGAGATTCTCTCCTTCTCTCGGTGTGAGAGAAGCTCCCTGATTTCTATGATCCTCGCCTTCAAAGTTGGCCATTCTTAGGATGTCGGTCCGCTACACATATCTTTTCATTCACTCCGTGTCGGGCAGAGAGACACAGTCTACAACGTGTCTGTAGAAAATCCGAAACTGTTCAGAGACTTCCGAGCTGAGGTGGGGCACCCGTTCCACCACCTTCTCCAGCACTTCTACCTTGGTCCTTATGACGTAGTGCTTGACGTTGACCCCCACCTTGTTCCTGTTAGTAAGGGTGAGCCCGCCGCACCACTTGTCTAAGTCACCGAGAATGGCAACAGTATCTGCGTATTGCCGTACCCACTCGATGATGTCCGCATCGTCCGTAAGGCCGAAGACGCCCACGGTCTTTGCCTCCATACCCTTGATCGCGACGCAGTTGGGCCACCTATGGGGAGCGTCTTTCTTGGGACCTATGGTATGTTACTTGCAGTAGGGAATCGGGAAAACAACAAGGGGAATGTTGTCGGAATAATAAGGGGAAACTCCCTCAGTGATGGCGCCAGTGAAAAGTAGAGTCTCACCTCTCTCGTGATTCTTCCAGTGGAATCCTATGGGCCCTCCTGTGTTGATCCTCTAGCCTGTCTAAAGGACTCCTCAAACTGCTATACTCCCGAATTCCTGGCCCTTTCCTATTAGAGGACCACAGCGAATACGTTGACCTAACGTACCCGTCTAGACCGATACAGATGAACAGAAATAATTGTCTGATTAGTCTTTTTGTCAGACAGAAAATCTATGAACCCCCACAGTCTACAGAAAGCTCCTGCTGGTGGCCTCGTGCAATACTTAGAGCACAAAAGAATCACAGAGACACATAGAACAGAGTGGACTCCAAAGTAGGACTTAGTGGAATTCAAAGTGACTTTTAAATTTACTATATTCTAGCTTCATTATAAAGTAAAACTAGGTTATTTAAAGCAATCTAAAGTTTTTTAGAGCATTTAAAATCGTTACTTCTGTGCGAATCTGCTCAAAAGTGCTCAAAAGACTGGTTGATTAGCTAGGGAAAAATTACGATCACCGCGGTACGTGGAAGTTAGTGAATGTTACCTGCAAAGAAATACACAGGCACAACACTAATGGATACGCTCAACAGCAACGTTTAGCGCCGCCAATCAAGTACAAAGAATTGCTTCTTCTGCAAGGGAAACAGTGCAAGAAGGAGGGCTTCACAGCTAGGCTGGTCAGACCGGACAGGAGGCGGTCGGCAGGGGTCGGAGAGGATTCCGAAGAACAGAGCACAGAGACAACATAATTTTATTCATAAAGAACTCATACTACACGGCGTAAAAGCTTGCAAATCGTTCTGCGTGTGTCAATAAGAAACTGTGAAAAAGAAGAACAGGTCTATAGGTAGATCCAGATGTTCAGAGGGAGACCAGTACGGATTGCCACAAATGAGAAAGGATGAACGAGTAAGTAGCACTTGCGTCGGGATAGTATGGACCGCTTTGAAAGACTGACATACACGGAGCAAGTAGAAGATATCCAAATGCATGAAAGCTGAGCGATTGTTCTGGGTGGAAAAATGTCTGGCAGGACTGAGAGCTGTGCAAAGCTTCAGAAGAGGCGGTCAAAAAATGGAGGCTCCAGCAGACTCTCCATCGACCCTCTCTCAGTGACCTCCCTTGTATATTTCTGTCAAGCTCCTAGCAGGACAAAGAAGCTAGATGCTAAGCAAATCATCATACAAAACGAGAGAGCAAGCCGTGCTTTCTTAACTGACCTGCAGGTGTTCCCAAGTCTTTGTCCACCAACACCTGTAAACACGGAGGGACAGGCGTTCACGCTTTGTGCAGTCAAGGAAGCACTTCTGTCTAGCTTATTCTGTATGCACAAGGTCCTAAAGACAAAACCAAGAGCCTAAAAAGCAGCGGGTCCGGACAGGCTGACTTGGGGGTTGACCCCGGGGCTCCCAAGACTGTGACCTGTAAGGAAAGAGTAAGGAGAGCGATGAGGGCAGCAGTACTTTAATACCTAGATAAGGCCGGCAGCCCTTGTCTGCTTGAACAAGAGGAGAAGCAGTAAGCAGAAAGACGTTGGAAACAAGACTAAGACGGCTGGTGTTCACTGGACCCACCTCCAAGCTCCACTTCATGCCGACACGAGGTGAGCCAGCAACTGTTGTTATAGCCGTCTCCTTCAGAGCCCTGAAAGTGCACTCCCGAAAAAAAAGTCAAAACTGAGAAAACGCTCTGTCAAACATCTTCTAAAACTGTCAGAAAACATCTGACAGAGCGTTTTTTGTGGCAACATTTATGTGGGAAAAGTCTGTTTGCTCAGAGGTTTAGGACTTCGCAGTTTTGAACCTGTGGACCTTCAAGATGGAAAAGAGACTTCAGACCCTATTATTGGCCAACAGAGGCAAAGTCGGCTGCGTGCGTCGAAGGAGCAGGGTGCTGCCACCCCCTCTGGCCCCGTGGTGGCGCCTCCCGGACCCACAATGAGCCCATGTCTGGACCTGGCGGCGGGGGGGTTTGACCCCCCTTGCTCAAAGTTCAGAAGTGCGGACTTCTGAACCTCGGGAGGGGGGGGGTATCCGACCCAACTCGAGGTCCGTGACCTAAAACAGTCAGGAAACGTGCACACCTCACAACATGCACACCTCTGTCGCAGGCGCCCCGCCACCCCGTATGGATGGGCTGCCGTGTGCGCGTCGCTCTTTTCTCTGGATCGGGGCGAAGGGACGAATGGAAAGGCCGGGACCGGAATTCACCCTCCGCAAATCCGACCAGGAAGGGGACCGTCGTTTTCTTTCACAAAAGAGGATGAAGTCACGAAACATGCAGAGACGGCCGTGGAGTTCAATCGGGGCCACTGAGATAGCTGCATGCATGGGTCCCAGAAAGCCGCGGTGCGACCTGCATGCGGTGGACAAAAAAAGGTCAGTCACTCTTTAGTGTCTCTCTGGTCCTGCATCAGGCTGGTAAATTAGGGCGTCTAGACGCCGGAGGCCCCCGGGCTACATTTTTTATATTTTTTAAAAAAACGATCTTTACTTTAAAAAATATAAGTTTTAATTAGAAAGGACCAAGTTTAAAAAAAAAAATATAACATGCATGAACTAGTAAGCGTACAAATGTTTGCTTACCTAATTAGAAGAGTATGCCTTAGAATGGCGATATGATTGCAGTTGAATACAAATAACTAGCAAGCTCAAGAATTGATGATTGAATTGATGATCAATGAATTAGCCAGGAACTTCAAGACTGAAGGCATGGGCTAGAAGAGCCCTCTTGCAGCAGACTTTTTTATTCATAGTCCCTTCTATCCATCGAATCTGCAGAATTCTTTCTGTTTCCTCACTTTTTTGTCAGCATCTTCTACTGAATGCTTCGTTTGCGGTGTAAACCATGCCATAGAGGCTCCTGCTCTAAGAGCGGTCCCGGCGCCTCCTTCTACAATCGATTGATTATAATGTGGAAATCGAATTAACAGGCCTTCTTAAAAGGATACGTGCACCAAGGAAGGGGGGTTTTGGGGTCCAAAAGATAAATAGAACACACAAGAGATTCACAAAGATAAACAATATTTTTCTTTCAGAGCTGTAATGGGAGCTGCAGAACAGGTTTGGCCAACCTAAAAACATTCTTCATTCCAGCTTTTCAAACATCGTTTTTGCCTCTACCACTGCAATTTTTTGGTCCAAAAACCCACCTGGCTCGTCCTTTGTCCCCAGCTGGCCCTCCTACTACTGCTGCTGCCGGGTGTGCTGCGTTCTCTGCAGCGGCCGCTGTCAAGGAGGCTTTTCCCGCTTCCTCGACAGCCTGCATGCCCGTACAGTCCATAACAGAGAGTTGTCTGTGATATGTTCGAAGTGAAAATAAAGAGAAAAAAAGAAAGGAAAGGTCTCAAAGACACCACAAAATACCAAAAATCTTTTGATTTCATGAAGACTCTCTAAGAGAAAAAGCTGATAAAACTTAAAAGGGCTGGTCCATCCAAATTCAACTGTTTTTGAAAAAAAACCCTGTCTATAAGCCTTAAGCAAACCTTTTCCACTTCGAACAGAGTGCCGAACAGTTTTTCTTGTCGCCTGCAAATCGAAAACAACAAAGAGAGAAACAGGTGACCTTTTAGAGACGATACACTGGAGCTACAACACTCTATAATCACCGCCAAGACAGAAACCAGCGAGAAGCAAAACACATATAGCACATCTGGTTTTAGAAAAGAGGTGCGCTACACAGGTGCCAGGAAGATTGAGCCACAACTACGATGGAAGGGAAGTGAGGAGAGTGAAGAAGCAGACAGTGGAAGAAGAAGGTATGCAAACTAAGAACGACTGACTGACTGACTGACTGACTAACTGACTGACTGACTGACTGAGTTGATGATTCATTGAATAAACAAAGTGAGGAAGGGAGGAAGGAAGAAGTGTGCAAATGAATGAATGGTCGAATGGATGAATGAATGAGTAGTAAGAAGGAAGGAAGGAAGAAAGTAAGGGATAAAGGAAGGAAGACAGGAAGGAAGGGCGGAGGGAAGGAATGAAGGAAAAAAGAAAGAAAGTAAGTAAGTAAGCAAGATAGAAAAAAAGAAAGGAAGAAAGAAAGAAAGAAAGTATAAAAGAGAAAAAACTGGAGGAAATTTAAAAAATTAGCGAGAAATAATCAAGGATCCAAAACACGTTAGAAAGACAAAGAGATTCGATCTGATTCTGAAAAGAAGAATGAAGAAGAGATCCACATTCATGGTCCCAATTAAATAAAAATCTTTTGCAGTTCGTTTAGGAAGGCCCGGGACTCAAAGCAGAATCCCAATGATTTCATAATTTTCACTGAGGTGTGCATGATGGAGCCTGACTTACTTTCCGCGCGGGAGCATATAGTAGTCTAAAACTGCTTTGAGGCGTTTCGCAGATCGCCGCACATCGTCGAGCTTTGCCTGCAAGCAGCTCATATGATTCAGTCAAAGGATCCTTGAAGCCAGCTGAAGTTCACATTACTGTGGCATACTATATTAATTTAGTCCGCTCTGACATGTGATCCAGATACTAGGTCTTTCATCCCACGACAGTTTGTCGATTGAATAAGGACTTCGCATAGAATCTGCCTTGAAGTTCGCCATGTGCTGCCTTGGTTTTCTTTGATTATGCAAAATAAATTTGAGTGATCGAGAAGAGAAAAACGCGGAAAGGAGGAGATGCGTCGCTTCAAATTAATATAAAAAACATTCATAAGTCGACAGCTTGCAAGTTTATCATACCCTTTGAAGTTCTATGAATTGGTAAAGATTCAGTGCCACACAGGAAATTAAGATAGGGAAGATCTAGTACATACTCGCAGTCTCTGGAGCTGCTCTTCAGGTCCTTCAAAGACCTCTTCCTTGACCTTGAGCCTGCAAAAGCATCAGGAAGCGAACATATTCATTTGTGACTGGTTGTCTGGGAGCAAGAAGAATTCAGCAACTGTTTGCACCTACAGAAGGTGAAAGCAATAAAAAGGCCTCGATGCAAGAATCTTAATTGCACTTTCTGATGTCTGCAGTGCAGAATCAGGGCAACCTGGTTAATTGTCATGCTTCACAAAGGGTAGATGCCCACTAGGGATGCCTAATCCCGAGCTGACCAGATCTAAACTTCAGTTACCGCCTTCAGTGCCTGCACTGCTCTGTATACCACTGGCATTGCCCTCTTTACCTGCAGAGATGAAGCACGTCGTGCCATGCAGAGAGGAGTGAGGGCGGGAAGTCTAGGGAGAAGACCAAAATTGATTGACAAATTAAGCACTTCTAGCGCCAAAGTACAAAACAGAATGAGGGCAGCGGCAGGCATAAAAATCTACCGCTAAACACACTGACTGTTATTCAGACAGGACTGTGTCTATGGGGGTTCATTACACTAAGTCTTACTTCAATGGCCAGCCTCTCAAACTCCTCCACGTCCCGTTGCTTAGCAACGATTCTGGCTTGCAGCCGCTCACACTACCCTCCCGAAACAAGGGCCGCTGCCCTTCTCCCCTACATGAAAACGAATGCATGACCATATAGATAAAGAGGGAAGACACCACGTGATCGAAAGAGCTAAAGAAATGAGTCAGTCACACTTTCTGCATGGGATAGAAGGTGATGAAGGCTATTTAGGCATCACACTCACCGGCCACCCGTCTTGAGAGTCAAAAATACGATAAAAGGGAATTTTGTAGAGTACTTCTACAGTG
Source organism: Chromera velia (assembly GCA_018398765.1). Classification (NCBI taxonomy): domain Eukaryota; family Chromeraceae; genus Chromera; species Chromera velia. The sequence continues at coordinate 3,482 of JAHBMJ010000627.1, read as the reverse complement.
CTTCCAAATGCACGTTTACATGTTGCTCAAACTGTAATTCACTGCTGACCCTGAATGCTGTGTCTGCAGAGAGGAATCTTAAAATATTTTGTCGCTCGACGCGCGCGCGCGCACATACATATACACACACACACACACACACACACACAAAATCTGATTGAGCTATATCATGTCATGATAATGGAGAGAGAGAAAATAGAAAAACAAAAGGCGGTCCTTTCATATGCATGTCTTGCATGGGCGAGACTTTTTCCATACCTGCAGGCTGCAGTTCGTTTTTTTTTGTGCAGGAGAGTCTACAGTTCAAGATCTGACGTGACCGCCCACAGATAAAACACATGCTTTGTCTGCATAGGTGGTAAGAAATCTTGTTACATCCTAAAAACACAGTCGGGAGTTAATTAGCAATGGGTCAGGAAACTGATTACAAAAACATACAGGTGAAGAACAGACGGGAACACACGATCGGAAAGTTGCACTCAAACAGAGAGGGATGCAAAAAAAAGAGCCTGCAGGTGCCTACACCCTAGGCCTACACCATTCAAAGTCCACTACACTGCAGAGAAGCAAGAAAGAAATCAAAAAAATGCATAGATTGAGGAACAATACAGCTAGCCTCACAGATGGACAAGTCAGTGCGCCTTCCTGAACGGACAACGAGATATACAGATCGATCACCATGCAGGTAGAAGAGTAAGAAAAAATCGATCTGACCCTCGAATTTATCGTTGGCCGCCCCGTATTTCTCACATACTTTGAAGCGGTCTCTGCAGAGCCCAACATACATGCACGGGTTTGTGATATACAGTAAATTAATTTATCGTTTATTTTGATACATGTTAATGGGGTATGTAGACCGAATCTGCGGTCAATGGCACACCACGGTACGATTTGGAGATCAAAGAGAACACCTCAGTCCAGACATTCGGTCAGACGGTTAAACAAGAGTCCAACCACAAGTCTAAGCGGTTTAGGCAACGGCGGTAGCATCACGGAGTGAGGCACAACTCTGTTACCCCACACAGATAATACACAAAGCAGCAAAGCAAAATTAAATAAAATGAACATACAGACGTGGAGATAGAGAGAGAAAAAAAGAGGTAGGGGGGGTCTGGGGGAGCCATAAGAGGAGAAGAGAGAGGGGTGGGGGGGAAGGCGCGCACGCATGTGTGTGTGTGTAAGAGAGAGAGAGAGAGAGAGAGAGAGAGAGATGGAGAAAGAAACAGAGAAAAGAAGACCTACAGACATACAAACAACATGGTTTCTTTGCCAGCCACAAACACACACACACACACACACACACACACATATATATACACACACACACACACACACATACATATATGTTACGACCTCCCCTTTTTGGTGAATTCGGAGCCTACCTAGCTGTGCCTCACCGGAGTTGACGAGTCCGATAAGTGGCCTTGTCGGTTTGATAAACGGGCTTGCAGGTTCGACAAGTGAGGTTGAAGGTCTGACAACTGAGCTTGAAGGTTCGACAAGCGAGATTGAAGGTTCGATAAGTGAGATTTAACGTTCGACAAGTGAGATTGGAGGTTCGACAACTTAAAAGTCACATACGGAAGTCACTGGTCCGACATACGGAATCGGGGTTCGACATACGGAACCGAAGTCCAACAAACCAAGTTGCAGATTTCTGAATTCAAATTTCACTTCTTTGAAAGTAGGATCGGGATCGTCAAGATCATGAATTTCATGAAAAGTTGCAACCTTGCAAAAATGTTATGCAATTGTTCAACATAAAAAGCCATCTGAGCCAGAGTTCGACAAAAAGATCGACACGTTCTTTCTTTTTGCATGTGTGTCTCTTTTTTCCCTTCTTAATTTTCTTATATGTTTTATGTATTCCGTTTTGTCTTTAGTATGTTTTGCCATCTCTAAACGGTCGTACAACAAAAAGATCGACAAGAAGATCGACAAAAAGATCGACTAAACCTAAAGCACACTCTCCAGAGAGTTCGCAAAAGTTTTCATATCCTTATTCATGAAACATACAAAATTTCTTTGCACTTCTCTTCTTATGCCTATGCCTGCAGTCCTTTAATGAGCTTGCCAATAAGTTTGACAAGCGGGTCGACAAGTCGTACTTAACTATGATTCTTGTTAGGCTATTTACATCATAGTCAATCCCTGAGCCTTCCTCTTCTGACCCAGCGGCCTATACAACCATCTCAGCCATACAAATCCCACTACGTATAGCAATATTGACAACACTCTGTCTAAAAGCAACGATGGGTTTTAGGCTTATGTACTGACAGGTAAACCTGGCCTGATCTAGTACCCGACTCATTATTTGGTTACATTTTGCATGTATTTTACAATTTTGCTTTACTCTAGCTGCTTATGATATTGTTATGAGAAACGATATTATTATTTTATTTATACTCATAATATAGCTCATTCTATATTAGTTTATTATTATTTAATTTTTTTATAATTTTCTACAGCATTTTTTGGATGATAGGTAAATACCCGTTAACCCTATAAGGCAGCATATATATATATTATCTTTCTTTCTAAAATTTTTTTTTCTTCCTTACAAGTTTTCTCTTTTTTTTTCTATAGAAAACTGAAAGCGTAACACATTTCCCCTTCTTATATGAGCGATTCCACGCGCTCATACTTATGGATATCTATGCATAACACATTGCCCTTTCTACTTCCATTATAAAATTTAATTTATTCTCTTCATACACTTAAAACAGTCAATGTATTTGTGAATTCATAAGTATGCAACTCATTCGGTAGCGGAGGCATGCACGTGCAGTCTGACTGAAATCACTTGCCTTTCTACTCCGTATAGACATCCATGAACATTCCCATGAACGTACTGTACGTGAGGTGTAGGTGTACTTATCTAATAGACCTTCTTTTTACTGGACCCGTTTACTGTACTTGTTTCCTGTACGTTAATGTTCATAACGAAAAATATTCATTTAATATGAAGGGCCATTGAAGGCGGACCATACAGATACAAGGTTATCCATATAATGAGATGAAGTACACAGGCTGACTTAAACTTGATGAGAGCTGGAGAGAAAAGGAGAGAAATCAGTGAACATGCAGATAGGAGGATGGGAAGAGGGAAGAATGTTGCCATACAATAATATAGGTAGTGTGTACATGCAGAGTAGTGCACTCCTCACATCATCTGAAACAGCCCTCAAAATGGCATACAAATGGAGAGAGAATACCATACAATCATTCAATGTACATTCTTAAAGTCTTTTGGTGACAGCATACTAAGATGCGTATACATTGAAGGATATACACATGTTCATGCAATATGTAGACTGATCGAAACATGCCCTCGTGAATGCAAATTCCATGCATACATATGTATCATGCATCTCAGAAGCTTTCTGAGGGGCAGCAGGGGGAGAGAGATAAAACGGAGAGGTGAGACCACTTCTCTTTTTCTCTCTTTTCTCTTTTTTTCTTTTTCTTCAGAAGACCAACTT
>JAHBMJ010000626.1:27718-40218 GCA_018398765.1 Chromera velia | reverse complement strand
ATGTGCGTACACAGGGCCAGTTGGCTGCTAGAAGGCCGAGCTGAATTGATCAATGGATGGATGGATAGATGTGAATGATTCCATGAGGGGGGGAAGGGGTGTGTGGACCTCGTCAGCCGAGAGGCAAAATCTGCCGGAGGCGGGGACTCCATTGTTTGCATGCATGAATTCAACGTGAGGGGTGATGATAGTAGATGGAGGGGGGAGAGCGCGCTGGTGGTTTTCTTCTCTTTTTCTCTTTCTTTCTTCCTTCCTCGTCTGGGGCCTGCATGTGTGTGGGGTTTCTCTGTCTCTGTGTGCGTGGGCGTGGGTGTGAGTCGGGTCCTCAGGCGATCTGCCTGTGTTCGGGTTCGGCCTGATGGTTTGTGTGGGCACGAAAGTGAGAGGAGAAAGTGGGGGAAAGTTTGAGAGAGAGAGAGAGAGAGAGAGAGAAGGAACCCCTGGGTGATGAAAATGGAGGAGGCAGTTCGAGGGTTTCTATCTCACCTCAGGATGGAAGGAAGGAAGGATACTTACACGCCCTCCGTGAAGATCCAGAAAAGCAAAGTAAAAAGCGAAGGGGGCTCGGAAGGAGAGGGAGAAAGGCAAAAAGAAGCTCCCTGGATGACCATCCGATTTTGAGCAGAGTGGGTGTCGGGGTGTAGGCGAGCAAGTGGCTGAGGATGCTTAATTCATGTAATCCGCGCGGGGGTTGGTTCTTCCCTCATTGATTTTTGTTGCGTCGTCGACAGGGGGGAAGGAGACGCATCGGTCTTTTGCAAGAATGGGAAAGAGGCCCCACGTGCTAGAAGAGAAAGCGCACAGAGAGAGGGAGACAGAGTGAAGATTGTAATCGTTTACTTGCATTGAGAGAGAGACGGTGTCAAAGGGATGCAGGAAGGAAGGAAGGAAGGATCTTACCACCCGTCCCTCTGTTCCACTAGCTGTCTCCGTGCTCTGCTGCGCAGCACATCTTGTCTCTTTTTGGGTTTTAACTTCTTTGACTCATCCATTGGTTGATCGCAGTTTGTGCATGAGACGCGGATGCATGGCGTGGGAGAATGAATGAAAGAGAAAGAACATACGGACACGGAGATGCAATGAGCTAGACCATCTTTTCGTGGAGGGGGCGGTGAGGAAGACGAAGCAGGTCTGTCTCTCGCTCTGTCCGCCTCGTGCCAATAATAATACAGTCAATTTGACCGACTGCATGCACACATCTGTTCAACGCTGTCTCAATCTGTACTAGAATCTGTAGGTGCATGCCATCTAATGTCATCCAACTCGTTAGGTATCGGCATCATCATTGAAAAAGTATCACCGTCCAGCTTTATAGCTGAGGCCGAAAACTGACACCATCTATATCACCAGCCTATATGCCTGTCAGCTAAAATAATACATCCCTCCGGAACTCTAGCCGGAAGTGTTGAACAGAAATTTTACCAAAGTTGTCATAAAGAAGTGATTCTGTTATAGACTGGCCACTGGATATTAATTAGCTTTCCATGCATGCAGTCAGTTTCGGACTTGTAGATAATTTAATTTAATTCTAGCTGTATATGTGGGCTAAGCTATAGCAGGGATTAGTATGAGGACTAGCTAGCATGAACTGGTAACTGATTAATTCGATCACTAGTTGATTGATTGTCACAACTAGTCACAACACCATACATATCTGATAAACATCTTATTAAATCATAATATTAACAAATATTGATAAACAACACATAAACACAACGTACATATATGCATTGTTCGCTTTACTGGACCAAAAATTCTTCTTTTTGAGATAATATTTTAAATTGTAGTTTGCATGTTCGTGCACTGACAACATGCACCTCAGTGCTACATGCTCGGCCCGCGCACTGGCGTGTGCCCCCGCCCCCCCCCACTCATTCGAGGCGCTGAATTTCGATCGAACATGCAATTTTCGAGCGCCGCTCGGCCCGCCGTGGCGCCGCCCGCGGCACGGCGTGCAGTGCAGCATGATGCATTGATGATGCATTGGCATCAATTTCGGGAGTTATTGAAATTTAGCTCAGCTTCTTGTCATTATTTATCATTCAGACTCGCTATGACTCGCTGTCTGTCTCCCGAAAAAGAAAGACGACTGGATGGTCATTCATGTGTCTCTTGCACCATCATGATCACTCTAGAAGGCACAGGAAGCACCGCCTATGAGGGGGGTTGATAGACCGGACCCCTCTCCAGACATTTCTTGTGAAGCGCCAGCGAGCTTCCGTCTCTTCGTTGTTCTTTTGAAAAAACCTTTCTGATTTCGATTTTTTCCTCAACAGTGTTTGGAGTCCACTGTCAGTGTCTTTTACCTTTGGTCTCCCGATGTCCTTTCTGAAGAATCGGGTCACTGGGGAGAGGTGTTCCTCTCTCTCGTCTCGCTCTCAGTCAGTTCCGCCGATGGAGTTCTTGCCGTATCGCGAGATTGCATGACAGACAGAACAAAAATGCCCCCCCCCCTTCGCTTCCTTTCAGACAAGATGAAGACTCTACTGGACAACCTCTGGACCCGCCCTCTTTGCCCTCCGTTTTTTTCTTCCGGTGCCGACCCCGGCCCAGTAAGTCCGTTCTCTGTCTTCTTTTTCTCCCTCCCACCCAGTCATCCTTGCTTTCCCTCGTTCTATTTCCCATCTCCCTCCTGAAGAAAAGCACTCTCTTTCTCTTTTGTCCTGATAGAAAGGAGCCAAACAGGCAGTGCGATTCACTCAACTTCCCAGCATTCTCAAATATCTTTTTTTCTTTTGAAATGTCTCCCATGGCAAGGTGGTAAACAAACGCAACAAGGTAGGGAAATGAAAATATGACACTGAATCCCAAAGTTGTTATGAAAGGTTGGTCATGTCAGCCCATCGTGACTTGATTCACAAGTGTATGTTTGTGAGCAGTCCCACGTTTGCTCTCTTTATTTTCTTCTTCCCTCTCTTTATCTCATATTTCTACTTGCAGAGGATGTCAAACCGGCCAAAGAAGAGACCAAGAAGCTCAAATAAGTGTCTATGAGGTTTTTCTTGCGGATCTACGTGCTTGCTTCAAACAGTCTCCTGCTCCTTTCATAATAATTGGTTTCGACTCTCAAGAAGCTGGCCGAGTGTAGCGTTGCAACAGCTCATTGCTTTGTTGAACACAAAGTGTTTTTTGGAGCTGTACTTGATTCTCGGAAGTAACTGTCGGCCAGAGTTCAGTGCGTGCGAGAAGAGTCCTGCACATACAGATATTCTTCTGTTTGTGTGCTAAGTTTGTGCGCGGGGCAGCAAACGAGAAGCTCCTGGACTAGCAGGATATCGCCGCGTGGAAAAAACTATAAGTCCCCCCACACAGGCCTGACTCCTGAGAGATTTTCCTATCCTGGAAGAGAGACCCGAGAGAGCGTCTTTCTTTTCTTGCTATTTCCTCTGACCGCAGCCTTTTCGAGACTTGAACCTCTGCCTCCATTCGGCCCACCTCTTCCTCTTCTTCCTTTTATGCCCCCCTCCCCCCGCAGTAGGCATCCGGCTTCCCATAACAGTGTCTGTACGTTTATTTGATTCTCTGTTTTCTCTCTGTTTGTCCGTCTGTTTGTGTCTGTCAAGAAGAAGAAGAAAAAGAAGAAAGAAGGAAGAAGGAGAACAAAAGGAAGAAAAAGAAGAACTTCAAGAAAAAGAAAATACATATAGTCTTGTGTGTATGTCTATCTGTCTGTGATAGTCTGTCTATCTGTCTGTTTATCTATCTGCATGAGCGAAAAAGTAAAGTAAAGAAAAGACGATATTGTCTGTCTGTCTGTCTGTCTTTCTGCCTTTGTCTGTTTTGGGCCCCCTGCCCACTTTTTCTGAGTTGTCATGATGTTTTTTTATCTTTGTTGTTTTCTTATTTTTTATCGGTTGTGTTCATAAAGAAGAGGAGGGAAAGAAACCATATAGTCTGCCTGACAATGGGTCAAGAGAAGGAAAGAAAGGAAAGAGCTTTATTCATCTGTCTGTCAAGGAAAGAGAGGCAGAGAGAGAGAGAGAGAACCGTTTATTAACACACACATACATACAGAGGCCAAGAGAGAAACAAATAAAGAAAAAAAGAAAGAAAGAAAAAAACAAAGAAAGAAAGAAAGAAAAAAAGAAAGAAAGAAAGAAAAAAGAAAGAGAGAGAGAGAGAGAGGGCACAAACTTGATCTTTTGTGCGTGTCCATGTCTTTTTGTATGCGTATGTTTCACCCGTTTCTCCGGATTGATTTTTCTATTAAAAAGATCGAAGACATACCCAAAGAAAGACTAGGGGGTCCGTCTGTGTCTTTATCTGTTGATTTACCTCTGTCTTTCTTTACCAGTTTCTGTCTGATTCAATCTGATTCTGCCATTTTCTCCCAGATTTCTGCCTTTTTCTGTCTGTGTGTGTGATTTCTTTCTGCCTGCAGGTCTATCTGGCTGCTTGGCAATCTGTGTCTCTCTGTGCTGGTCTCTTTGTCCTTTTATGTGTGTTCATCTATCTGTAATGACTCGGTGTGCCATCTGTCTGCACTGCCATGTGCGTGTCTATTTGTCTGTCTCACTCTCTGCTACTTTGTTTATGGAAGGCGTATCAGCTTTTTGTACCTATCTGTATAGCAGGAGAATGAGGACGCCATAGACGGCCATGCGGTGTGTTATTAATTGAATCAGTGGCTTGGAATGCCCTCTCTCTCACCTTTCTGCTCGTATCTCACTGCAGTTTCTTCGGTATTATACTGATGGTGGTTACCTAGGTGGAGAAGGACAGGACATACGACTTGTTGTTCACCTCCTACAAGAAGAACAACAAGACCTGCTTTCTGCTCCTTGAGGCTGTGGGCAAGAGAAAGTTCATGATCGCCAACAAATTTTGGGTCCCGATCGACGACGCAGAAGGCATAACGGTGAGCAAACAACAATTAAGATGGATTAGAACAAAGCCAAAGAAAGTTTTTTGAGTGTTTGAGTTTTAAAAACTTTGTCTGAAAACTTGGTTTCTCTACACCCCCCCCCGCATCGGATTCTTTGTCTCCTTTCCCCCCCGGCATATGAGATGCGCATGCACTTGGGAACACGTGAGGCCGAGCTAGAACGAAAGATTAAATTTCATACACTGTAGCAGCGACAGGCTAGGTTGTCCATCACACGTAGAGTGAGTGCATGCACCTGCATGGAAGAATTAAGGGCCGCCAACAAAATTAAATATCATTGACCCGGAATAATATACTCACACACATGTACAATATTATGTATGCATACATGTATGTATATATCTGAACTTCTTGTCCTACTCTTCTGGGGGTGTCGGGTTCTCAGAGTCTTCTGTATATAGGTGATTCTGAAGAAGATGGACACCACCAAGTTAAAGGTCTCGCAAGTTTGTGGAAGACTTGTTGAGGACAACTGCTTTCCCTTCTTTGTAAAAAAGTGAAACCATTCAAATAGTCAAGCTACAGCGTCAGTTAGACAACCAATTTTCAGGACTCAGGCGTTTTTCTGAATTTTTCTGAATCTTTTGAAAGCTGTTTGCTGAATGGCTTTTATGCCAAATTTGTAGATCGATTCCTCGAACTGTCGACGGTAACGTCTTTCTTACTGGGCCTTTGTAGTCCACTTGGCACGTCTGTGCATGTATAGCTAGGCGCATGGGTCTACATTTGAACTACAACTATAAAACAGTGTAAGTCAACGCCCAGCAGTGAACCACAGGGGAATGAACTTTCCTAAAGTATGAAAGTTTCGAAGGAATTTTATAGGGAATCTTTTATTTTCTAGTTTGTTTTCTTTTTGTTTTTTTAGTTACTAGTTAGTTAAACGATTGATCGATAATAATAATCTGATCAACTTGAATGCTTATATAGTTATAATATAGAAGATATGTATATATGTACTAAAATCTGTTTATAAAGTTATCCGCTGTATGATCGGATGTTGATGATTGATGATCCTACAATTGAACATAAAAATTAATTTAGACACTATGACTTGGATATTGACTCCTTAATTGACTCCAGAATTTAAATTATTATAATTTTTAAGCAAGAGGATGCCCTCCTGCCTATTCTCTTTCTTCTATACATAAATGATCTCCTTCATGTGTGTTTTACAAGCAAAAGCGAGGTGACGCATCCTAGCGAGGCAGTCGAGCGAGAGCAGGCAGACATAGAAATGGAAGCCGGTAATGGAGAGGAGCCAAAGAGCAAGCCAGAGCCTGTTTTGCTGGATGATTGTGTTCTAGGCAGCTTAAGTTATACTAACGATCTCTGCTTTCTTGCCTATTCTGTCTCAGACATTCAAAAGAAATTCTCTGCTCTCGAGAAGTATTGCAGAGAATAGAGTCTTACAGTCAATTTGAAAAAGACAAAGATTCTCCGCCTGTCTGCCTCTGTGTTTGGAGAAGGCTCTGGTACGGTGGTGTATGAGGGGAAAGAAGTCGAATGGGCAACGGAATACAAGTACCTGGGATGCTTGTTCTTTGAGGGGGGATGCCTAGTTAAATCGCATATTGCTTTGGCCTCCCGCGCCTTTGCGGCTGTGTTTGGTCTGATTGCCAGCATGAGTCCCCTCAGTGTCGATGCACAGATAACTGTTTTTAGAGCCTGTTGGTTCCCTGTTACACTGTACTACCTTGAATACTTCCTTCTTCGTGATGCCGATCTTCTTGCAATCGATGCTTTGCAGCTCCGTTTTGTATGTTGGTCTGCCCGTCTGTCTGCTCGCAGTCTTCGTTTGCCCTCCCTGTATATTTTTGGCCTGCTTCCCACTAAAGCCCTGCTTTACTCTAGAGTGGCTGACTGGTGGTGCTCGCTCTCGCAAACCATGAATACCGTTCCCGCTGCAATGCTGCATGCCTGGAAGGGAAACAGCTGTCCAGAGTTTTCGAGAGCTTCTTTGCGGCTGCTTCATTGGGCTGGTCTGGATTTTGTTTGTTCGTTGGGGGTGGGAGTGCCGCTACACCCTGGCACCAACGGGCAGCAGCGACGGAGGGTTCAAGACACCGGCTCTCTCTTCTTTAAGGGTAGAGCTAGATATGCAGTTGCGGAGGAAGTATGCACGCGATGGGCTGGGGCTGTCACCTCTTCATATTTCCCTCCTCTTGCCAAGCTCACCCCCCTTCAACAAGCTTTTCCCTCCTCTTATCACATATTTGTATTTCTTCTTTACAACAAATCCACGTCTGGTCTCTACTCCTTTTCTGCCCTCCCTCGATCTGCTCTCACAGTAACCGACGGCTCTCTATTCGGTTTCTTACGTTTGCTCTTATTAAACCCGCAAGAAGAGAGCAGTGCACTATCTGTTGAATGTAGCGACCACAAACTCTGTGTACATGATTCTTGTATTCGGTGTGTTGATGACTTCATGCATAGACTTTCCTCATATGCTAAGTGACTGGATAAAAGGGAATTCCTGCACTGCCTGGCTGAGCTGGAATCTATTAATTCAAATGATTGTAACAGTTCACTCCCCGGTGCAAGTACATCTGAACTCTTTATCCGTAATATCATTCGATCGCTTTTACACTTACATCCGGCCTCTCTCTTTGATGCCTGTCTCCCAATTCTGGAAAGTGATTAATTGATCAACTCTACCGGCGACCTAACAAACAACAACAATGCATGTATGTGCCGCCCGGGAGCTTAGCGCTGTAACTGGGGTTAGGCATCCTCTAACTAACTAACTGACTAACTTTCTATGTTTATTCGTTTTACTACTAGTACTATACCAGCTAGCTCTGGATATGGATGACAATGACACGTCATACTCATAGTCATAGTCTACTACTTTTTACTAACTTCTATTACTGCTCTAGTAGTTACGGCTACTTCTACCGTGACTACGGCGATCCACTCCGGCAACTTTTATAGTTTTTTCTCTTTTAAGTGTTTTTATAACTTTTTATACGATATTAAAAGTTTTATACTACATTAAAAGTTTGCACGTAGTATAATATGGTGTCACAACAATGAAACATGCATGCTAGGACACATGATCATTTTTTCAAAGTTGTGAAAGGTAAAAAAGAAATTACAGACTTACATATCAAAAAAGCCGGCAACTTTGACAGAGTAAATTTAAATTGTTGTTGGTGAATCTGTTGAATGATTTCTAGGAAACCGATTCATTCACGTGGCTGTATGTTATCTTTCTTCGGTGTTGGGAGGCTTGAGCCGGCAACAGTATGCGCAGCATGCTCAGTAAAGAGATCTACGATGTCTTGAAATTTTTTCAAGACGGCAACCTCCTCAGCAGTCCTATTCTGCAAGATCGCAACACACACACACAAACACACACACACACACACACACACACATACACACACAAACAAACAAACACACACACTCACACACACACAGAGACAGAGACAGAGACAGAGACAGAAAGAGAGAGAGAGAGAGAGAGAGAGAGAGAGAATGAGCAAGAACAGGAGGAAAAGAGAGACCGTGAGAAGGAGAAAGAGAACAAGAGGAAATGAAAGAGAAACGTGTATTGATGCCAACAAAGAAAACAACCAGACAAATCGAATCGATAGACAAGAGAGATACGAAAGCAACCGACCAACCATTTTTTTGTTTGTCCTGTCTGCCCCCTTCTCCAGGAGAAGTTTCACAACCTCCTTGTGCCCGTTGACAGTGGCGATCCAGAGTGCAGTCGCCCCGCCCTGCAACAAAATTTCAATCTAGCGTCAGACGAAAAACAAAACCCCATGCAAAAGTAGTACGTGAAGCACAGAGTAGCCTCAGGCTGGCTTGCTTTTCCAACGCCGGTCTGGTTGGAACACACAGGAAAAGAGAAAAAATACGGACGCGGATTCAAACGACTCGGAAAGTGAAATCATGAGCAGAAGGAGAACTTTCAGAAAAGTGAAACAGACACTGAGCCCTCTGCTGCTCTGCTGCATTGATTGATTCACCCAGCTGTCCCGGCGTTCTTCCAACGACCTTCCAAGAAATTGTGGGACCTGACTGCTGTCTGCATGCATGCAAAGAATTTAATTACAGACTGACTGACGGACCCCGTCTTGCACGTCGATTCTTCCCCCTGCGTCCAGGAGGTCCTCCACGATACCTCTGTGGCCATTCGCCGCAGCAATCCAGAGAGGACTCGCCGAGTACTGCAATTTTTTAATTGTCAACCATTCACCTATTCATTCATTCATTCATTCATTCGCAAAGGAAAGCAAAACAGCCAGTACATAAACAGAGAAACCAACGGACAAATATGCAGGCAAGCAGATCGGCACAGAAAAATTGAAGAAAAGTACGCCGCTCCAGCATGCACACAGGTCACCCAAGGTAGTATGGCGCGAGGACTTCAAGGAGGGAAAATGAAAGACAGTAGTGATGAAGACATTCAGTACGGCAAGACAGACAAGACTTTCTTGGGGGTTAACTTACGACTTTGTCTTTGACTTCAAGATATGCACCCCTCCTGATGAGAACCCTTGCAGTCTGTTGGCGTCCCTTTTCGGCAGCGATGAAGAGCGGAGTCTTCTGGTGGCGCTGCAGAAATGAAATTAACCAGGGAGGCATGCAGGTGCACACAGACTCAGATCGGATCTGGCAAAAGTTGCAAAGGGAAAACGTCGTCGTTGACATCAAAAAGGGTCAAAAGAAAATCGACGGCTGTGTTGATTTATGCTCAGGTGAAGACTGTATGGGATCTGTTGCCCGTGATGCGCTTATTCGTCGTTGCTTGGATAAATGCGCGTATGCATGTACACCTATATGCATTCATTCCCGCATACAAGGACACACTCACTGACTTTGTCTACGACGTTGACATCCGCCCCCTTTTCCAACAGTTTCTCCACGATATCGGTGTACCCGTGACTTGCGGCCGTGATGATCGCACTCGTCTGGGGACTTGGCTGAAAGAGAAACTGCTGCTTCTGCATGCAAAGGTTGGAGAGGGGGAGAGAGGGAGCTTCTGCATGCAAAGATTTGGAGAGGGGGAGAGAGGGAGCTTCTGCATGCAAAGGTTTGGAGAGGGGGAGAGAGGGAGCTTCTGCATGCAAAGGTTTGGAGAGGGGGAGAGAGGGAGCTTCTGCATGCAAAGATTTGGAGAGGGGGAGAGAGGGAGCTTCTGCATGCAAAGGTTTGGAGAGGGGGAGAGAGGGAGCTTCTGCATGCAAAGGTTTGGAGAGGGGGAGAGAGGGAGCTTCTGCATGCAAAGGTTTGGAGAGGGGGAGAGAGGGAGCTTCTGCATGCAAAGGTTTGGAGAGGGGGAGAGAGGGAGCTTCTGCATGCAAAGGTTTGGAGAGGGGGAGAGAGGGAGAAAGGAAACAGGGAGAAGGCGAAGTGAGTGGGGTCAGAAATACATACATACCTGCATGTAGAGAAAGACAGCAGTCTAAGAAATTCGATCAAGAAATTCACACACACACACACACACACACACACACACACACCGGATTTCAGCGACAGTCAACAGGAAAAATAGAGAAGATGCAGTCAAACTGAAACATGTGCACATACTTTGCAATACACTTAGTGATACCTGTAGCGGAATCGAAAAGCTTCGACCTCCAAAACAAAGGGGAAGACAAAAACAACCATCAACAGCTGTAGAGGAAGCAAAGCCCCCCCAAAAGCCCACGAACGAACAGACGCACCTGGGATTTTCGACAGGCATTTGGAGAGACCCCTCTTTCAAGGAGGGTGTCGACAACGTCTGCTTGATTGCCCTCGATGGCAGCCATCAGGAGAATCTCGCCGTCCTGATCTCATGCATTCACTCTCGCGCAAGCTGAGGCTTCTCACTAGTTTTGTTTTTGTTTTGCCCTTGTCACCTCACTGCCGATGTTAAAAGGAGGACCTGTCAGGCACATTTTCTCTCATGCGGAGGATACATGGAGATTTAAAAAACGTTGGATTGTTTCAGTGCATAAGCCCATGCGCCAACCGAGGCTTTGACTGGAGAGGGCCGCGACAAAGGATCAAAACTGAAAAGGTGAAAGAAAATTATTAGCAACAATCGGCACGAAAATGCCAGGAAGACAAAAAGAGCGGCGCATGAATATGCTGGCAGGAAGGAGAGCGAACTGACCATACTGTCTGCGTCCACCTCGGTCTGCTTTCCTCTTTGGATGAACACCTGAGCAACCAAGTGAGTTTTCCCGTTTGCTCGTGAAGCACTGAGTGGAGAGAACCCTCTCTGCATGCACGCACACACAATCACACACACACATACACACACTTCAACACACACACACGAACACACACACACACACACACACACACTCACACTCACACTCACACTCACACTCACTCTCACACACACACACACAAACACACACAGGACGGTGCCCGCTTCAGATATTCCCTATCCTTTTCCGTTCTTCTTTCTGTTCTCTCGCCCCGTGAAGCAGAGTCACAAACAGGAAGGAAGCCAGTCTGTGAGCGGGCAGACTCACCCTGTCGGTTGCAAAGACGGAGGCCCCCCTATCGAGGAGCAATCCGACCGTCTCGCAGATCCCTTTCTTGCACGCAGCGAAGATGGCTGTCCGTTCCGTCTGCAAACACGAATGAAATGCGAAGAATATGAGTGCTCCTCCTTTGGATCTTTTCTGATCTCTGCATCAAACCTTGTCGACCAACGTCTCCTTAAATGCTCAAGCAGTCGCAAGAGAGCAAATGATTTAATGAATCTACTTTGGGCGTCTTTGCGATGGAATCCCAAGGATTTTCTTTCAACCACAAAAGAGGAATTCTTCCACAGTTGCATGGGGCGACATCTTGTCCATCGCACAATACAGGCAGACACTGAACGCGTAACAAAATAGAAAAGAGGAAAATCATGTCTTTCATTCCCCCCCCGAACTTTAATTCTCCTGTCGAGGGGTTCAAGCACATCTGGTTCGGTCACGAGAAAACCATGTCAGTTTCTTTTGCTTGTTTCTTTCTCTCTCTGTTTCAGTCTCCCGCCCTCCTTCATTCTCACTCGCAAATCAGCACTCACGTCATCTGTTTCCTCAAGGGCAGCCCCCCGATCAAGGAGCACCTCCACAATCTGCGTGTACCCCCTCTCGGCAGCAGCGATCAGGGGAGTGCGTCGAGTGGGAGAGAACATGTTCCGTTGCTGCACGAAAGAAAGAAAGAAAGAAAGAAAGAAAAAGGAAAGAAAGAAAGAAAGTCGAGAGAGAATTTAGTCAAATGAAAACGAGAAGACATCCTTCCAATCTCCAAATTATGAAGTTCAAAAACATGTTTCTGTCGGGTCTCACTGAGGTAGGTACGAACGAGCTAAGAACAGCAAAACAGAGAGAGAGAGAGAGAGAGAGAGAGAGAGTCTTTCTCTCATGGGGGGAGGACAGGCACCAAACAGGCGGAGGGCCTTTGATCAGCCATTACAGACACCGACGAACAAGTGACTGGAGGCGAAGGGAATGTCCAGCCCCTTTTGCATACTTATTTCTTCTCGTTCTGGTCAGATCTGAGCATTCTTGCGGGCATTCTCTGCTCGCGCGCGAACACACTCACACACAATTACAGACACTTACAGACACTTACACACACACACATACTCACCCCTCCCCCCCCCCCCCCC
>JAHBMJ010000626.1:4255-19633 GCA_018398765.1 Chromera velia | reverse complement strand
GGGGGAAGTCAGACGCAAGGCGAGGAAAGAGGGAAGAGGTGCGCAGCACGACTGGAATTTGAGAAGCAAGCATGACCTGCGTGTCTGTGTACGAAGGCACATGGGCGGTCTTGCTCAAGAGAGCTTTCAGTCTCTCCAAAGAAGAAGTGGAATGGCAGGAGACGTCCACTTGTCCTCCCTCTGGCCCTACGCACAAGTCCACTTTTGCTCACCTCCCTGTCTTCCCCTTACCTCCTGCGTGTGTATGTGTGCAGCATGGCAGTCTATGAGAAGGGCAAAACAAGCGGCGGCTTCCTGAAGGTGGGTCTCCGTCTCTCGTTCCTTTTGACCGGTCCCATGCCGAGCCGGTCACGCACAGTCTGCTAAACCAGTTTGCATATGACTTCAGCATACATAGTCCATGACGTGTCTACACTCTGCACGTGTGACTTGGTCTGCCCAATAGTGCTTTGGCACATGCGCATGGATTCCCTCATTCGTTCTCTCTGTCACTCACTTCCTTCCTTCCTTCCTTCCTTCCTCATGCCCCCCTTCCCGCTGGTCTCTTTCTTTCGCTTGTTTGGTGGCACCACTCTAGGCTTTTCTTTTCGCTTGCTGTGTGCCAAGATGGACGCGTGTGTGAGAAGACCCACCTGCACGCATACATTGGCGTGCTTTCCGCATTCGTGAGTGCACACACTTACTTGGCAGCGGATGGAGAGGTTGAATATGTCTCTTGTCTTTCCCCCCTGTGGATCGGCGCGTGGATTCTTTCCGTCTCCTCTGCCTAGCTCGGTCTCTCTCTGTCTCTCTGCATGCTGGTCTTGTGAAACCATCTCAGCGCACTGCTTGTTTGGTTGGTCTTGCAGGTTTTCGCATGCGGGCGGAAAAAACTTCCTGTGCAGGATGGCGAAGACGGGAAGAAGGTGAGACAGGAGACGATCTAACGGGTCGGGCGGGGCAGTGGAATTCAGAGATGCGTCTGGCACACGGGCAGGCAGGCAGGCAGGCAGGCAGAGATAGTCAGATGCAAAGGGGGTGCAGGGGATGACAGTTCACCCTCTGTGTGGGTCTCTTTTTAGAGCGTGGAGCAGCTTCAGAGGTTCAAACAAAGGAAAAAGGAAGGTAAGACACAAGTGAAGCTTCCTTCTGTTTTCCTGCCTGCAGAGTCCACCGGTACCCTTTTCAGATCCTTCAAGGCCCCCCCAAGTGCCCCATCCTGGGGGGGCACAGGTAGTCTCTCCGTCTCCTGTAGAGGGTGGACAGACGCAACAGAGAGAGGGTGTTCAGCCACAGGTGGTTGTTCAGTCTCCTCAGAAATCCTCTCAAACTAGGGCTGAACAACAGAGAGCAAGCAACGAAGCTCAAGGACCTGCAAATCAGAGGCTGGTGCCGCCACTGAGGCATTCGGGGGACCAGGGGGGAAATGTGGCGGCGCCCCCGTCTGCCTCGGCCTCCGCCCCCCCCTCTGCATCTGCCTCCCGTTCAGCATCTCCGTCTCCGTCTCCTGCCCCCTCTCAAGCTGCCCCACCTCAGCAAGAGAGCTCTCCACGTAAGTGAGAATATCATCTGTGTCATTCTCTTCTCCGTGTCTTCACTCAATCTGGTCGAGAATGAGTACCACCTATTTGGGCTCTTTTGACACCCCGCGAATGTCATTTTTTTCCATCCGTCTTTCCTCAATTTTCCATAAAAAAGAGGTTTTCTTTCCCACTGTTCCCCTTCCCACAAACAGGCAGGTAAACTTGAGGAAGAACAGAAAGAAGAGATGATGTCTTTGATGCTCTTCGGACTTTTTGCACCACGCTCGCACGAAGGGACAACAGGAAAGGAAGTTTTTTTTCATTTCTCGATGGATCGATCGAGCAGGCTTCGTTTCGTTTCCACCAACTGCCTTACTTACCTTTCTGCTGGCCTCTAGTCCTGTATCTCCCCTCTTGCCCACACGAAGAAATCGCATGCTCTCCCCGCCTCTCTGCCTGCCAACTGATTTCATTTCCCTTCTGTGCAGCTCAACTGACTCTGCCTGTCAGTCCGCCGGCGGCAAAAGGAAGCTCCAGCAGGGATCCGTCACCGTCTCCTTCTGCTGCCGGTCGCCAACTTAGCGAAAGAGATGAGGGGGAAAGGGAGGATGGGGGCAGTCCGAAAGGGCACGTGAGGGCACCACGACAACAGCTTCCGGTGTCCGCATCTGCGCGCTCCTCTGAGGCAGCACCGATCAAGAGCCCCACCGAAGCGGCATCCGGATCCTCCCGACCGAAACCCGCAAACACAGACGAAACTCGAAGTTTTGAGCTCAGATACATTCAGTCAGTCAGTCAGTCAGTAAGTCATTTAAGGGGCGTTTTTTTTTTTCGTTCACGAAGTTCTATCAGATTCCTTCGCATAGTTGACTCCGACGGACCAGCAGACAGACAGAGAGGTAGATCGGCAGATAGGCATGCAGAAGGAAAGAAAGCCGGACAGTGTGAGAGACAAACGACCGAGCGAGTCGGCAGAAAAGAAGAAAGAGACAGGTTGACGAACGGAAAAGAGCGAACCGAAATTTCTTCTGCCGCAAAAACACTGAGACGTTTCAGCTTTCTCTCATCTCTTTCGTCTTTTTTCTCTCTCATTCCGACCCTTTTTTTCTCTATGCTGTGGCGTCCTCTTTTCTTTTGTTTTGATCTGTTCTGCTCTTTTGTATTTGTGCAGGAAGGTGGACAGTAGGCGTTTGGATTGTGATGTGGAGAACTGGTGAGTCTAAAACACGGACAGACGTGCAGGAGGCAGGCAGGCAGGCAGGCAGGCAAGAGAAAGACAGTCTGATAGTCAGTCAGTCAGCCTTCAGTCTGTTGAGGAGGTAGGGCGGGGCTCTGACGGACGGCTTTGGAGGACGGATGGCCCTTGTGGTATTCAGAGGGCTTGTGAGATGTTTTTTGTCTCCAATTTCTTTCTCGCTTTCGACCTTCTTTCCTTCATTCCCTCCCTCCCTTCCGTCTCCTCTCCCCCCCCCCCCCGTCCCTCTCGCTCTATGGGTGCCGTAGCGCGGAGAGCCCGTTTTTTTTATGTCTGTCTGTGTCCACATTCATGTGCGTCTCTTTCTGTTGCTGTATCTTCACGTACGCAGGTACTTGGTAGAAGCTTCCTGGATTCAAAGGTAAGCAATATTGTGTGTGTGTGTGTGTGTGTTGGTATGTACCTGACCTCTTTTTGCGTCTTAAGTGTCTATATAATCTTGCTCTTCACTTGGTGGCTGCAAAGCTGAAGATGCGCCGTCGTCCTGACCTCTATCCGCTCGGCGGTGTCACTGTGGGTTTGTATGCTTGGATGCTTGCATCCATGTGTGTATGTCTGTGAGTCTTCACACGTGAATAAGCGTCCATGGGCAGTCGTGAATCTTATGACTGATTGGTCTCTCTCGCTTCTTTTTGTTTTGTCTTCTGCAGGTGGCGAAACTGGGTGATGGGGGGAGGGACAGGACGAGAGAATGTGCCGCCAGGGCCGATTCCAAACAAGGACCTCCTCACAACAGCCTCCAGGTCGGTCTCTCTCTCTCTCTCTCTCTCTCTCTCTCTGTCTGTCTGTCTGTCTGTCTGTGCTGAAACATATAGTCTCTGTGTGTGTGTGTGTGTCTGTCTGTCTCTGTCTCTGTCTCTGTCTCTGTCTCTCTCTTTCTGTGTGTGTGTATGTGTGTATGTGTGTGTGTCTGTGTTTTCTTCGTTCCATGTATTGCTTTCTTTCTTCATTTCTTCCTTTCTTGTGAGAGATGTGTGGCTTCTTGTCGAGGGTTTCTTTTCTCTCTGTGTACCCATCGACTTGCAAGTCTGTAGTTTGGTTAGGCGTGTGTGCATGTGTGTATGTGATTGTGCTTGTGTGTGCCCAATTCTCCAGAGATTTTCCGTGTTTGGTTCGTCGCTTGCTGCAGAGATGACGGCACGCGCCAATTGGTGCCTCGGGAAGGCCTTGTGATGTCTCGGGATTTTCGGTCGGTCGGTTGTTCGTTTCCTTTTTCCTTTGTGCAGTCCCTCCTCATTCATTTATTCTTGTGGTGGCGTTCTTTTTTTTCGTCTGAATTGTTTGGGACTTTGTGGTTTCTCTCTGCTGGTGTTTTTGATATTTGGAAACGAAGAGAGATGGACGAAAGTAGATAGAGGAGATCAACTGGATAGGATAGAGAATGATTGATGAATACAAATCTAACGACCACCAGACCGCCAGAGGAGAAAAGGAATCAACTGATAGATGGAGGGCAAATCTCCGAGGAGACGCCTCGCTCTCCGAAACCAAATGGAAAGCATGGAGGAGAAAAGGGAAGAAAGGAAAACAGGGGGAGGGCGTCTGATTTGGTGTTCGTTCTTGTTCCTTTGGTTGACTGACCAATTTTCTGAAAGGACCAAAGGACATCTTTTTTTCATTCTGTTATTCTTTCTATCGATTGTTGCATACATGCATTGCAGCGGTGTAAACCGACTGGTCTGGCGCTTTTGGGTGGCACGGCATGGTGGCGGTCCCTGCTTGAGACGGAGAGAAATCCACATCTACGGTCAGTCTCTCTCAGTCACCCAGGAAGGGAAGGGAAGCGTCGACGAAGTGGGAATAGGCTTCAAATGGGTTATGGGTGCTTTCTCTCTTTGGGCGCTCCTTCCTTCTGTTCCAATGCTCCCGCCCCCTCTGCACCTGATGGATGGATAGGATTCTTGGTTTGATCTGTACGTGCTCCCCTTCCCCTCCTCTCCCTTCTGCTTGGCCACCCAGCCTGGGAGGGAGAAATGCAGTCAAGTCCAGCGTAGCTCTCTCCTAGCTCCTGTGATTCCCTGTTTGTGTCGGGACTGAACTCCACCCCCTCCTCCTTCCTTCCCCTGCCTCCTCTATCTGCCCGCAGGAAAGCCTGTGCCTCTGGATGCATTCGACGAACCCCCTCTTGACCCTGACTTTGCATGGGAGTTGGAGGAGGACCCTCAGTCAGTCAGTTACTTAGTGTGTCTCTGTCTTTGTCATTGCCTCTGTCTCTTGTTGAGCAAATCTCTTTTCTCTCCTCTTCTCCTTCATGTGTGTGTGACCTCTAACTCAGTCTGTCTGATCTGAGAGTCTGCTTTCCTGCCCGGTTCTACGCTTGAGAAAAGAAGCGCAAAACAATCAAAAAACAGAGTGACGGCAGTGTGCATTCACATTCCCTCTTGCTTGGTGTTTGTGTATGTGAGCAGGCTGGACGAAATCAACCAGCTGGCAGTCGACGAGGACGTGACACCGATGTTTCGGGTGAGTCAGTTAGTTGGATTTTTGTTTCGGCTGTTTCCTTCCTCCCTTCTTTCCTCCCTTTCTGCATTCCTTCTTTCCTTCCCTCCCTTTCTGCATTCCTTCTTTCCTTCCAAGCGTTCACTTTTCCGTTCATGTCTTTATTTCTTGTCCCGTCCCTTTGTCTTCTTTCTTGCCGTGTGACGTCTGCAGAGAGCAGGCGAGCCTTCCGATGCAGACGAAGCGGTCAGCAAGGAGGAGGGAGGGAGGGAGGGAGGGAGGGAGGAAGGGGGGTCGAAAAAGGAATTCTTCCTCGCCCACTTGCGCGAGGGGTTCAGCCAGTGTCCGTTTGTTTTCCCGCTCAGAGTGTCTGTCATGAACCTTCTTTCTACCTGCCCCCTAGTTCTATCTGTTCTTTCATATTGCTTCCTTCCTTACTTCCTAGGTACTGCATCCATGCAACCTTTGTGTGACCGATCGATCTGTGCCTGTCCAAATCAAGCGCATGTGCGGACACAAACAATAAACAATTGTACACGCAGACGGGAAACGAAGCACACAACTTTCCGAGTACGGGCCGGTGGAGGGGGACCCGTGCCGTGCCGGGATCCCCCGCGGCCCCACGGCCCCTCCCCGAGAACTACGCTGAGTACTCAGGATATGCCCACAGCTTGCCACAGACAGAATTTCCGAACTGGGAAAAGGTCAGCCAGCAAGCCAGCCAATCTCACAGAGGAAGAGAGAGAGGGAGAAGCTCAGCCAGTCAGTCAACAGTCGGAGAAAGAAAGAGAGAGAAGGCCCCCCACTCAGTCCTTCAAAGGAGTCAGAGAAAGGGAGGGAATAATTTCTTCAGGCTGTGCGTGGGTTCATGAGGGAGTGTGTCAGTGGGTAGCATTGTCAGACCTTCGTATGCGTATGCATGTGTGTGTGTGTGTGCGCGCGCGCGCGCGGGCGCTCGCGCGAGGTGAGGGAACCCTCTGCGGCAGGCGCCGGCAGGGACTTGGTGTTAATGGCTGTGAACGTGTGCGTGTGTACGTATGTATGTATGTATATGTGTGTTTGCAGTTGGAGAGCCGGGATCTGGTTTCTCTCTGTGGTCTGCACAACCAGGGCAACATCTGCTTCGCGAATGCCGTTTTGCAGGTGCGCCAAGAAAGACACACGAGAGAGTGTGATACAAGCAACCACACAGACAAGCAGAGAGAGGCAGCTGTGTGCCATGTAGGTGAGAACAGAGAGAGTCTATCTATGCCTTTGTGCATTGAGTTTTGGCGGTTAGATGGCCCCATGAAGAGACGTGTGAAGAAAGGAGTTACCCGACATGGAAAGCGGTCTACAAGAATAGAAGAGAGAAGAAAAGAGGAAAACGCGAAGAATGGCTCGAAAGAAGGAAGAGGTGTGGACGAATAAAAGAAATGGAGTCAAGAGGATCCCTCCGATGAATGCAAAGAGAAAGAAGGGGTTGGGGGCTTCTTCAAGGTCTTCTCTCCTACACACTCGATCAGACACATTCGCCTTCTCTGTGTCTGTCTCTGTCTCGTGTCTCTCTCTGTCTCTGTGTCTGTCTGAGCAGATGGTTGCTTCAACAAGCCTCCCGCGAGAACTCATCGCTCTGTCAGTCAGTCGATCACTCAATCCATCCATCCAGAAGCACTCGAGCTCATTCATTCTCCATCTCCGCTCTTTCCTCCCTTCCGTTGTTCGTCTACCCCTCCAGTGCTTTTTTTTTTGTTCAATGAGTGGTCCATACTTCGGTCTCATGTATGCGTTCTCTTTTGGGAGGGTTACGGTTTTTGCGTGTCACACATATTTGTGAAAGATCTTCCTTTCTCGGCTGCCAGCCTTCTTTTCCGGTGTCTGGCCTGTCTGTCTGTGTATCTGTGAAAGGAAAGAGAGAACGTACAATTCAGTGTGTCTGTCTTCGACGCCCTCTTTTTTCAAATCTCCTCCCTTTCTCTGTCTTCACGCCTGGAATAAGAAAAACAGAAAAAGAAAAGTGACAATGTCCATCTATCTGTGTATTCTCTCTCAGACTCGAGAGCTCTCCAGACGAAGTTGACCCGACTCTTCTGGAGATCGCGTACATCCTTCAGGTGATTACCTGACTCAGTGCATGGGTGTTCTTGCTTGTTCTTCTCTTTACATACATGATTCCTGTACTCTCTCTGTGTGTGGGTGGCAGATACGTGCCTCTCGGCTTTTTGTCGTTCGCGTCCGAGACATGCCTCATTTGTTTTGTGTCCTTTGTGCGATGTCGGAAGTTGCTTCACCGCTTTCGTCCCCAGCAGCTCCTACGGCGCATGTTTTCGCTGTGTTCGTCTGTCCATTCACTTTTCTGTAGCAAAGAGAATGAAAATTCACGCATTAATATTCTCCTGCGCAACTTCACACGTATTTTGCTTTTTTTTTTTTCGTATTCTTGCTGGGATTTCTTTTGCCCCCTTTATCTGCTCTTGTCTCCCCGTTTTGTTTGCTTGCAGGCTTGTGGCGGGGAGGGGAAAAGGTCCGTTGTGTAAATATTTTTTGTTTGCGTATTCCTCCCTTTCTCCCCCCCCCCCTTCCCTGTTTCTGTGTGGGAGAGGTTGAAATGTTTTTCTTTCTGCATTTTTTCTTCCTTCCCATGGTCTCTCATTCCTGTTTTGGCAGTTTCGCTTCGGCCCTTTTCTTTGCGTGTCGGGAAAAAATGGTCCTCAGCTTCCCCTCGGAACATGAAGGAGGGAGATCCCTCGCATGCAGCTTAGAACTCTCTGTTCTTCGTTCGTTGGACCGTGCCTACGTATCTCTTGAGTGCGAAAAGGTCGCGAGAAAAAGAAAAAGCTTCTGGAACTGGAAATGTTCACACTCTAACGTCTGAATAGACCTGCAATTTCTTTCTGTCCTCACGCTTTTTCAAATTCCTTATGACCATCTGCCGCAGAGGCCCTCTGGAACCCCTAGCAGAGAATGAAGGCGACAGAAGTCAGTCAGTCTTGCTGTCTCTCACGCAAGCACTCTACCTTGGTGTGTGTGTGTGTGTGTGTGTGTGTGTGTGGTGTCTGTCTGTCTGTCTTCTTTCGATTCCCTTCCTACAGTTGTGCACTCATTGCTGCCGTCCGTCGGACTTGCCTTCTGTCAGGCTCTCCTCACTCCCTCAGGTTCACATATCCCCTACTTTCTTTTCCTTTCGGAATGTCTCTACTTACTCAAGTGCCGTCGAGCACCTCGGAAGGCAGCACCTCTAGAGATCGAAAAGACATGCAAGTCTTCATTCGCCCTGCATGATAATTATCCTTGCAAGGCCGTCATGGTTTTTGTTTTTCTTTTTTCCTCCTCCTCTGCAGGTCCGACCTCGGCTGCATGCATGTACTTTCATGTAGCATGCATGTAGAATTCTGTATGAAAGTAACTGCATTCCTCCTCTGCAGGTCCGACCTCGGCTGCGTCTGTGGGGACAGACTCCAGCCGCAGGGCAGAGAGCAAAAACGTTTTCCAACAAGGGTTTGCGACGGTCCGTCAGAACTATTCAATCTAGGGTCTCTCTGTGGATATGTTGTGGCTCTAGTTGCGGTTGTTTTGTTCCTTGACTGTTTCCGCATGATGTGTTTTTTTTTGTTGCAGGGGGGAGCTGGGGGATATCATAAGGGCGCGTGAGAGAGAACAAAGAAAATGGCCGAGAGAGAGAACAAAGAAAAAGGCCGAGAGAGAGGCATCCACGAATCCCATGCAGGCAGGAAGGACCATACGTGAATCCCTAAAAGAATGAATAAATGCGCAAAGAGGTCAGGGAAACCTCCGAATTAATTCCCTTCACCTCTCCCTCTGTGATTCCGACTCTGCAGGTCGCACAGTGGTTTAACACGCCGTCCACAACTGCCGGAGGCGCAAGCCCAGATTCCTCCAGAGTCAGTCGCAATTCTGTTTTCTCTCTATTTTCTCGGCAGCAGCTCTGAGAGAGGGTGCATGAGAATATAGGGGTCTGTGAAGCAAAGTGAGGATGGGGGGAATGCGAAGAATGTCATGAAGTGACTGACGTTTGTCCGAACATGCTGAGATTCTGTGTGTGCGTGTCTTTCATGAAAGGCCGAAAAACAAACGGACACATGAGTCAATGGATGGGTGGACGGCGGAGTGCAATGCCATGCACTAGTGCGGCTGTTCTTCCTTCCATCTCCGTGGTTGATTACCCGTCTATTTGTTTTGCATCTGTATGTTCGTCCACATGCACCTCCATACAAAGCCCCGTCTTCTTCTTCTCCCTGCAGCAGCCCCTTGACAGTCGGGCCGCCCTGAGGGCGCGCATAGGCAGTGGACCTGCAGCAACGCTGTCTCCAGCAGTCCCTCCAGGCGATTGTGTCAGTCTCTCTCTCTGTCTCTCTCTCTCTCTCTCTCTCTGTCTCTCTCTGTCTCTCTCTCTCTCTCTGTCTGTCTCTCTCTCTCTCTCTCTCTCTCTCTGTGTGTGTGTGTGTGTGTGTGTGTGTGTGTCAGCTTTTGTTCATGCGACCGCCCATTATTTTTCTTCCTCATTGAGTCAGCCTCTCTGGGTCTATCTTCAGACGTCTTCTGGTCCTTTTTGTCTTTCTACTTTCCTTAACGCCACCGCGCCTTTCCCTTCGTGACTGCCATTTTGATGCTGTCTCTTCCTGTTTGTTTCTCCCAACTGCTTGCCTGTTCGTCTGTCTGTTTCTGCCTCTCTGTGTGTTTGCATCGGCAGAGAGGGGCCACTTTGGCCTTTAGCCTTTCTCGAACAATTCCTTCTCTTCTCTGCATTTTCCTGCGACTTGCATGGACATAGCTGCAAGTCCTGAGTTGTCCTGCATGTCCCCCGTGTCGGCAACCTCTTATTGCAATGCATGCATGCATGAATGAATGAATGAATGAATGAATGGGTGGGTGGATAGACGGATGTACGTATGCATGCATGGACTGCAGGACGCGCGCAACGCCGGCAGAGCAGAGCCGAAGGTGCCCTCTCCTGCAGTGCACCCGATCCGTCTCCTGAAGAGACTCGAGAGGACCAAACACATGGAGAGTCTCTTCGACTCCAAGGCGCAGACGCAACAAGGTGGGAGGAGGGTGGGGTGAGGAGAAGAGGCCGCGGAATGATCACACAATGCGAGAGAGAGGGACACAGACATGGAGGGATTTGGTTTTGTTTTGAAAGGACCCAGAGACTCTTTCTTCAACATGACCCTTCTCCCTTCTGCTCTCCATCTTTCCCTTCCTTCATCAGAATGCAGAGATACACGTTGCCCTTTTACCTACTCCTCTTCTTGCCTGATTGCCCGTCTGTCTGCAGATGCACACGAATTTCTGGTTGCGTTCCTCCTGCTCTTACATGCTCTGACAGAACACATGCACGAAAATCCGGTCAGTCTCTCTCTCTCTCTCTTAGTCGGACATCGTCGGTGTCCGCGAATTCGTTTCTCTCTTTCAGTCTGCATGTGTGCTTGTATTTGTGTCTGTGCGTCCATGTCCGTGCGTCCCAGAGAAAGGAAAAGCCCCAAAAGGAAAAGAAGATCAAGGAGCCCTTCTCCGTTTGCTCCCCCAATTTCGCTGTCTCCCTGTGCTGACAAACTCCTTATCAGAAAAAGAAACAGAAAGTGGAATGATGGCAGGCAGTCGCATCAGCTTTATGTCGTGACAGTGAATGGTTGAGGTTGTCTGGCTGCGTTTATCAACTTCCCTCTCTCCTACAAGACACGGAGCTGCATGCAACGCCCCATTCCTTCCCGGTCTATCTCGCAGGACCCCCACCGCCGAGTTTTGAAACACCAGGAACTGGAGGAGGCCATTGCACGCTCTTCACCTGTGAGTCCGGCTTTTCGTTTGCCGGTTTGTTGGCGCCTGTGCGTTTCTCTTTCTGATTCTTGCTGCCTGTGTCCGAAGGGAAGACTTCTGCTTCTTAGATCGCTCTCGATTTTTTTGTCTCCAGATGCCCGGCGGCTTTCCACTCAGGGCCTTCGTTTTGTCTTCGATCTCTCTTTCTCTGACTGCTTGGTTGAAAGCAAAAGCATAAGAATATGTTTGAATGGGGACAGAAAGAGACGTCTTCGAAAGACATGCGTGCCTGCCTTCTTTGCATCGTGTTGTTTGGATTGACTTGTGCAGGCGGATGCAGAGAAGCTCGCGTGGGACAACTTGAGAATCCGGGTACGTCCCTCTTTCTTCCTTCCTTTTTTTTGTCCTCTTTTTTGGTTTTTGTGTGTACTTTCTTTTGGGGTTTCTTTCTTGCCGAAAGGGAAGACAAGTTGAACGCATCTCTCTTCTTCACTTTGCCTCTCGTCTGTTTCTTTCTCGCCTTACTAGTCATCTTCCGAAATCCGCGTATGCGCGGCTGAACCAGAATAAGAGCCCCAGTGAATTACACAGGTGCATGGGTGTATTGATGTATGCATGCATGCATGTATGTATGATGGGTGCAGGAACACTCCATTTCGACGGACCTGTTCAACGGATTGGTCGGTCGTCTCTCCGCGTCTCTTTTTCTTTCTCTTTCATACCGTCTTTTTATTTTTCCTTCTCTCTTCTTTTCTTTCTTTCTTTCTTTCTTTCTCTCTCTCTCTCCCTCTCTCCCTCTCTATCTATCTCTTTGTCTGTCTCTTTCTCTTCTTCCTCTTTCTGTCCTCTGTCCTCTCTCGCTCTGTCGCTCTTTTCCTATTTTTCTTTTCTGCGCTTCGAAAAGATATGTGTTTAGGACTCTCTGCCCCTGCGAGACGTAGCTTCTCAAAATTTTTGTCCTGCACGTGTGTGTGATGCAGGTGCGACTGCGGTTGAAGTGCACAGACTGCAAACGTGTTGACTTGCGGTCAGTTGATCTGGGAGGGGGAACTAGAGCGAGAATGAGAATGGGAGGTCCGGTTTTGTCTGCCTGAGAGAGAGAAGGTAGGCAGCTAGAGGGCTTCGACTGACTCAGGGGTGCATGGGGAGACAGACCTGCATTTTTCCTTCCTTCCTTGCTTACTTTTTTGTCTTTCGGCGCTGTTTTTGTTGTTTGTGTGTATATTTGATTTGCATGCTTGTGTATTTGTCGTTCCTTCCTGATGTCGTTTCATCCGTACGTGCAGATTTGATGATGCACGTGAGCTTCTACTTCCAGTCCCTGCGCCGCAATATTACGAGTCAGTAAGTGAGTGAGTGTATGGGGAGGCGGGAGGGTCCGGTGCCAGACTGTGCTATCTCTCCCCAGATGTCTTTCCCATGGCCATTCTTGCACCAGTGTGCAGACAGAAGCACGCTGCGATATGCGGGGACAGCCAGGAATGCACTTGAGTCATGTGTCAGATCTTGAAAGAAAAAAGTTCATATCAACACATCATAGAACAGAGACAAACTGCCCATGTGATATCATGTAGAGACCGGATTTTCATGTACTCCTTCGTTCCTTCATGCAGAGACAAATTGGGGTATCGGAAGATTCGGGTGTTGAAACTTGTGGATGACCTGATGCGATCTTTCTTCGATCCGGAGAAGGTGGAAGACCGGTGGGTGCATGGGTGTGTGTGTGTGGGGGNGGGGGGGAGGGCCATGGTCGTTTGTGGGACGATTGTTCCGCTTTCAATGGGAATTTTCATGAGTGGAACGGCAGGTAGGAAGGGTCTTTTGCGGAGAGAACGTCAGAAACTTTAACGTCGTCACGGAGGTCAACGAGATAGCTTTTCTTTTCTGTTGCCCTTACCCCCTCTTCTTCTCCAAGAAATTGTCGGAAGTGACCAGACTGACTTTGTTGGATTTCCTTTCACTGTCCAGTCATCCAATCAATTTATCCTTGTGTCGGTCCACATTTTTGAGTCTGCAGGAAATGCGAGAAGTGCAAGCAAAAGGGAGCGGTGGGTCTTTTTCTTTCATCTATTCTTCCATTCATCTGTCCATCTATCCGTTCTTTCACTCATTCATTCACTCATTCATTGAGTAAAGTTGAGGAAACACCCAGAAAAATGAAGCAGATCTCTGACACGACGGTCATCTTGTTTATCTCCGGCTTCTCTCTCATCCCTCCCTCCCCACAGCTTTGAATTCCTTCACTTTTTTTTCTTTCTTTCTTTCTTTCTTTCTTTTTTTCTTTCTTTCTTTCTTTCTTTCTTTCTTTCTTTTTTTCTTTCTTTCTTTCTGTCTCAGTGTCTCTCTGCATAACTGTCTTTTGCCTCGCTCTCGGCCTCTTTCTATTGCCCTACCTCCGCTTGAAGAGACGCATGGGAGGGGTGACTCCTGCAGAGGCAGACGGAGGGACCGTGCGTGCAAGTTTGTTTTTTGCAGAGGGAGGGAGGGAGAGAGAAAGAGGAAGTGATATTTTTCTGATCGATTGAAATCTTCCTGTGTGTGTGCAGACGCAGAGAGACTCGAGCATCGCAGTCGCCCCCCGCTTCTTGTTCATAACACTGGGACGGTAAGTCGATCAACAGATCTCTCTCTCTCCACCATGCTGACCTTACGTTGATTGCGTTTGTTCTTGATTCTTTTCTTCCTTCCTGTCTTCCTCCGACCAATCCTTGTTGTTCTTCTTGCCTTGCCTCTTCCCCCCGCGTGTCTCTCTCTGTCCCTGTACGTTGAGGTCTAGCATCCCGACAGAGGCAGAAGGAGATGCGAGAAGAGAACCTCGGGATGTTCACATTCATTGCGGTGTGACACCAAATTCTCACGAACATCGTATTGTCTCCCAAGACAAAGAAAGAAGGCCTTTCATAAGCTCTTTGCGTCCGTCCTCTCACCATCGTCATGCGTTCATTCTCTCTGTCTGTCTGTCTGTCTGTCTGCGTGACCTTTCTCATTCAGGCACGACTGGGCCCAGGGGGGGGGTGTGAAGATCTCCACACCTGTCTGGATCGATGTAGCCTTAAAGATTGTTCGGCCCTGTATGCCTAAGTGAGTGGGTTCGTCCGGTCGGGTCTCTCGG
Organism: Chromera velia; assembly: GCA_018398765.1. Classification (NCBI taxonomy): domain Eukaryota; family Chromeraceae; genus Chromera; species Chromera velia. Next base: position 5,568 of record JAHBMJ010000626.1, on the reverse strand, counting down.
GAGGGTGGGAGAGGGGGGGCGAAGGGGATCTTTTTCAGTGCAAATCGGGTTCCGTAGGGCGGTGTAGTTATGGGGGGCCTAACCCGTGTGTGTGTGTATACAGATATGTTCGAACTTCCCCCCTTCCTTCTTTCCTGCGAGCATTTCACGAGTCTCTGTCTGTGTCAGGTGATGTGTATGTGCATACACATTTCTCTCTTTCTTCCGTCGCTCCTCCCTCGTTCCTCCCTTGCAGAGACCCAGGAGCACTTTATGACCTGCTAGCCATTGTGTGCCACGTCGGCACTTCTTTACACGGAGGACATTACTACTCGTATGTGCGGTGAGTGGGGGAAGGAGGGAGGGGATGATTGTCGTTTCTGCTACTTCGTTGACTGCACTCTCGGTCTGTCAGCCTGCTTCTTTCTGTCTGTGTGTGTGTGTGCTTAGTTGTTTGCTGCTGCTTTTTGTTCCACGCCAGTGCTCTGAGATGAAGGTGAGGAAAGGACAGGCCGCCATTCTTTTTGCCTCGCTTCTTGTTACTGCCCCTGACTCAGCGTGCATTGCTGTGATGTCTATTTCTTTGTATTTGCGTGTGTACGTCTGCCTGTGCACGCTGTTTTCGCTTCTTCCTCTGCAGGCGGTCGCCTGAGGGAAAAGACGGCATCGTGGTCGGTCCGCAAGCATATAGAGAAACACGAGAAAGATGTGACAGATAGAGACGAAAATTGTGGGGAGGAAGCAGCATTGAAATCGAAAAAGTCGAATGCTACCATAAATACGCACCAATCAATACACTAAGCAATATTATTCACTACCTTCATGTTACACAGCCTCCCTTGGTTGATCCATGTGTTGGAGTTCCCTTTTTGCGCGTCCGTTTGGAACCCGCCCCCCCTCCTCTCTCTCTCTGCGCGCGCGGGTGTGTGTATACCCGCCTCGATGTGAAAGAGAAACCTGTTTTGTCAGCAAAGAAACCGAACTATGGAATGTGTGTGTGTGTGTGTGTGTGTGTGTGTGTGTCTGACTGCAGTGGTACATGCTGAACGATGAGGAAGCGTTCTGCGTGGGCCCAGAGTTCATGTCAGACCCCGCTGTGCAGGTCTGTCTGTCTGTAGGTGTCGTTTCATTCGTTCATTTGTTCGTTTGTTGATCTGTTCGGCCAAAGAGGGAGTGCGTGAAGAAGGGTGGGAGAGACCAAAGACGGCGTGGGGGGGCGAGGGTTTCTTCGTCATTCAAGTCTGTGTTTTGCTGCGTCTCGATCCCTCTGCCTGACCGTGTATCTTGTTCGTCTCCTACTCCTTTACTTCTCTCTCTCTCTCTCTGTGCGGGGG
>JAHBMJ010000625.1:14639-42139 GCA_018398765.1 Chromera velia | reverse complement strand
TGTACATGGAAGGAAGGAAAGAAGGAAGGAAGGAGTGAATGGAAAGGTGCATATCGTCTGTCCGTCGGTCTTGTTGTGTACGTGAAAAGCAGAACAAAGGGGAAAAGAAGGAAGGAAACATGTAGTCCTCTCCCGACTGACGGACGCCCTTCTGACCTGACGTCAGGCTGCTGCACGAAGAAAGAAATGTCATGGAGGCCATCCCGTTTCCTCCCCCCCAACCTTACAAGTTTCCGTTTCTCTACTTCCTTTCCGTTCACTTCCCTTTCAGGTGGCTTGCCGAGCTGAGCCTGTCTGACACGGTCCGATGTCAGCTCATCTGGCAGTTCTGCCACAGGAGCTTCCAGCATGCGAGGGTGGGTTAGTGAGTCGTTTATTCGAGCACGAGTGAATGAGTGACTAGGGAAGAGAGAGATGCCTTATTTCACCTCCTTCCTTGTCTTGTCGTGTTGGAATGAAATGACGAGAGTCGAGTCTGAAAAGGAACAGAGAAAACAGAGGAATAGCGTCGGGGGGGCAGAAAGGATTGCAGAAGAGCCGCACTTTTTGATTGGGCCCTGGGCCTATCTATATGAAACGCAAAAAAATCGTTCACCTGTGCACGTGTGCTTGCATTCATCGGCCTGCGATTGACAGAGAACATGGATGAAAAAAGAAAGTGGCGTAATTCAGTCAACATGGATGGGTAATTGAGTCAATGCGGCAATATGGGACGTGGATTCGTGATGCGTTCTGTCTCTGTGTGTGTAAGACAGAGAGCGTGAAGAAAATCTGGTGGCGCGTGCCGTCGCAGTCTCGTTTCGGTTGTCCAACGCTCCTCGTGGTTGTCGGAACTCTGTCGAATGAAGGAAGCCTGTCGTTTTGTGTGGCGGTGGTCTGTCTATCCATCCATCCAGCCATGCAGGTGGAGCGGTTGATCCTCTCTCTGCAGGCAGGCAGGGTGGGGGCCTGCATGGGATTCTTTTTGCCCTCCCTTGCTGCTTGGTTGTGTTCTCCTTCTTTCTGGTTTGTTTGCCTTTACTTATTTTTCCTCCATTGGCTCATCCTCCTGTCCGTCCCGTGCTGTAATGATGCGCACTTTCTCTGCAGAGAGTGAAGGCGCTGTACGAGATGGAGGCAAAGCTGGTCAGGGCACGTCATCGAAAAGATCTCTTCTCTCAGCCTCCCTCTCCTACGGGAGTTGGCCTTTCGAGAGCGAGCGGCTCTCGTTATGATGTCAGTCTGCTTCTTCGAGTCGGGCTGGCTATCTGAGGCGATAGCTCTGCATCACCATGAACTGAAAGACAGACCGGCATTACTCTTTCTGGGGTGAACTGCATGTGAAGAGAAAGACGGGTTTATTTTTTTGAGGACGAGCCGGCGACGGTGGCAGGACGCCGGCAACGTTGAGGAGTTATTTTTTCCATTCTTGTTCTGCAGTTCCGTGAGGTGGTTTCTCGGGAAGCTCTGGATTTTTGCAGGTTTCCCTCGTGTCTTTTTTTTTTCTTTTTGTCTCCAGGGAGACCTCTTCTTCGATCTGTCAGGTGCGTTCGTTGAAAGGTTGATCCGTCCGTACGCGCCTTTAGTTTGTGCGTTTGTGTCCGCGTCTTTTGAAGAAAAAGTTTCTCTTCTCAGCTTCCTCATGCTTGTGTGCACGTGCAGTCCTCAGACCCTTCCAACCTTCCCTTGCCCCTGGCGACCCGCGAACACGATAGCCGGAGGACCATCCGGAAGCAGCAGAGGAAGGAACGGAGACAGCAGAGGCAGACCCGACACACCACCGAGGGGAGGGACGCGAACAACTCCAGCGGGCTCTCTGCTCGTCACTGTGGAACCGTGATGATTCTGAAGAGACGGACTCAACGGTCTGCTCTGGCACGGCTGCTTGCAGACAAGTTAGGGGATCTGCGGGCGCGAGGAGAGGCGTTCGGAATCGAGAGGGGAGGCGGAAGAAGGTACGCGCAGGGGGGGGGGAATGGAGGATAGATGGAGGACGCCAGGCACGTCTGTCTGGGTGCATGCATGTCTCTCGAAAGAAACGTTGACATCGCGATTTGTTGTACCGGCATGGGTTCCATCCCAATCATTCGTTTCCTGTTCCTGTCTTCTGTCATTTTTTGTCGTTGTTCAGGAATTTCTTCCTCCTTTGTTTTCGAGTCTTTTCCCTTTCCATGATTTGTGCGTCTCTTTAGCTCCTGAAGTGAGGCGGTCCTTTGACCACAGAACGCAAGAGACGTTGGTCTTTGGTCTGAAGGTCTAGGGAGGGGGTGGACGGAGGGCCAATTGTTGCTCCTCCTTTTGATTTGCCTTCTTCTCCCCCTTCTCCCTCTCTCTCTCTCTCTCTCTCTCTCTCTCTCTGTGTGTGTGTGTGTGTGTGTGTGTGTGTGCAGGCCTGCTGGGCTCACGGGGCTCTCTTCGCCTTCGCCTGGATGGACCCGCGAGAGGGCCCGGAAAGTGAAGGCCAAAATGGCCTCTAGAGTCTGCCACCTGCTCAGCGCACAGGAGAGTTTTCGGAAATTCCTCAGAGAGTTCAGAGCCATCCGCAAAGCCCTGGAGGGAGGGGGCCATGCGGATCCAGGGATGCAGGACCTCTCTCGGTGGAGTCCCGAGGACGAGATAGCGTTCCCAGACCTGGCGGAGATCAGAAGGATTGCCGAGACAGAGAGGCTGGAGGCAGCTCGGCAGGCAGTCAGAGACGCAGCAGCGCGCTTCGAAAGGAGACAGCGTTCAGCAATGAAGTATATGGAGGAGTGGTTGGAATTGGTCAGTCAGACAGAAACTCAAGCGCCCTTCTTTCTCGTGTGTGTGTGTGTGTGTGTGTGTGTGTGTGTATGTGTGTGTGTGTGTGTGTGTGTGTGTGTGTCAGGCTGTCCATCTCTGCCTGTCTCCAAGATAACCCTCCCCTGACTATACTCTTGCAAGGGTGCCTTCCTTGGTCGCTCTTGTCATGCGCTTGGGGTCTTGGGGCGTTGGGAATGAGTTTTTGGCTCTGTGTTTCTGTCGCTGCGTGACTCCTTCCTCCCCTCCATGCCTCTAGTGGGGACGCGAGGGAAATCTTTTGGCTTTTGGGTCGTGGGCGGGCTTGGGCGTGACTTGGGTGTTCCTTCACTGATGCTGTGCATCCCCCTTCGTTGGGCGAATGCTGCAGGGTGCTTTTGAATATCGCATGCAAGGAAGGATCACCAGAGTATGCCCTCCCTCCCACACGCCCTTTGGCCTCTGATTTCTGCCTGCAGGAGAAAATGGTTGCAAGGCACCGCAGCATGAGGGGTTCGCGGCTGTTTCGCGAGAGAGTGCCCTCTCACGTGACAGGCACGGGGTGGGGTCAAGAGGACCCACAGAATCGGGGGACGGCTGGGGGGCTCTCGGGGTCGAGCGGTGGTGTCTCTAGAGAGGCAAGCGGTCAGGCCGGCACTCAGCCGTCGCAACTCGAAGGAGAAGAATCAGGCGGGGGGGGGCTGACTGACGCACGGGAGGTTGAAGAGCGGGAGCGGGAGAGAGAGGATGAGCCGAGTGTTGAGGATGATTCTTCGAACGATGAACCGATGGAAGAGGCAGCTAGGAGAAGTGTAGCTGCTGGGGATTTGGTTGGGGAGGAGGAGGTACGTTCTGTCCCTTCGTCTTCCTCCTCCTCTTCCTCCTCCTCTGCCTCCCGTGCTCCCTCTGTTGTCCCTTTACCAGAGGCTTCCCCCCCCCCTGCCCCCACAGTGCAACCGGCTCAGCAGTCATCAATTTGGTCGGGTCTGACGGGTCTCACCCGGATGACGACTCGTCTCTTCAATCCCCCTCCTCCCTCTGTGGCGGCAGATCCACCCCGAAGACCCCCAACCCCCCTTAACCCCTTTACGATAACGAGGAGAGGGGAGACAGGGGACCAGAGGAGCGAATCTGGAGTTCCAAATCCCCTCCGAGGACTCGACGGACTGCACCCGGCGGCCCCGCGCATTCCCGGCGTTCCTCGCACGAGCAACCCACTTTCCCTGCCTCCCCATTTCGGCATGTTCGTTCCTCGTGCGAAACCTGACTGCGAAGTTTGTATGGAAGAATGGGAGCGGGAGAGCGCCCCTCCCTCTCCCATGAGTTCGAGTTCTTCCTCAGAAGAGGAATCGTCCTCCGAGTCTTCAAGTTTTCCTTCGGAGAGCAGACAGATGTCAGAAACCCTCTCGGACTCCCATCCGAGCGAAGTGCCAGAAAAGGATTCTTTACTAGGCGACTCGTCGGAGGATGACTCCGTGTTGCTGGAGCGCGAACGCGAATTGACAACTCGACATTCCATGAAGTCGGGGTCTAGTTTTGAAAGGATGGGCATGCGTGCAAGAGAGAGAGAAAAAAGGAAAGAAATGAAAGGACTCCGCGCTCTCCGAAAACATGACGAGGTGAAGAGAGAGAGAAAAAAGAAAAAAGCTCCCAAAATCACGCCCCAGGCTGACAGAGACGTCCAGCGTCAACCGCCCCGTCTCGTTTCCGTTCTAGGCGAAGAATTTGATGCCGATCTTTTCGAACCTCCCCCCTCTGCCCAGAGAGACCTCTCTCTCACAACCCCCACAGCCGATAGATGGGCAGAAGATGAGGTAGGGGCAGCACCCGGGCAGGAGGAGATACCACTCCCGCCGCCAGCGCAGCAGGGAGCCACCCCCCCGCCCGCAGGTGCGGCGGCGGCGCCGCAAGAGCAGCAGCAACAGGGGGAGGGTGCCACAGCGACTGGGGGGGCGGCAGCGGCGACTGCCTCTTCCTCTTCTACCCCCGAGCCCCCCCCGGGCCGCTTTGCAGGCGGGTATGTTTCTGATTGGTCATCCACAGCTTCCGACTCTGACCTGTCATCAATCGATCTCGATGACGGTCTAGATCCTCTCTTGGCTGCATCTGAAAAGGAGTCGGAAGAGAATGAGAAACAGGAGGAGGAGGAGGAGGAGGATGGCTTCATATGCGAACTTCTCGGAGGCACTTTCACGAGTCGTCCTCTTGTGCCCCCCCCATTCCCCCAGTTCTCTCACACTGGAAGGCTTTCAAGTTCCGGTACGTCAGCCACCGAAAAAGGCTGTCGCAACCAAAGAAAAAGCACTTCCTCCTCCGCTTCTCGCCAACCAACCCCGCACTGTCCAGTCGAAAAACAAAGACCCAGAAATGTGCTTCCTTCGAGATTCCTCATGCTTGCCAACGCTGCGAATGCTGCGGCAGCCAATCAGTCTGTGTCGGGGGGGGGCACTGATTCCTCTTCGGCTGCTGCTGGGAGGCAGGTTAGTGAGGGCGACACAGAGATGGGTTGTGCTGCCGCCGCTTCTGCTTCTCCCTCTGCGCCTTCCGCCCGTACAAACTTCGCACCCATCGTCGGCCGGCTCGGAACGGGGTCCGGTGCAAACACGGGGGGCGTGTCGGGTGCATGTGCGCTGACACGTCCCGGGGGAACGTCTGGGGGCTCCTGGGTGGAGGATTCCCAGAGACCCGTGCGTGTGCTGGGCCCGGCCATGCTGCCTGGAGCCCCTGTGAAGGGCCCCTCCTTCGGCTCCCCCCCCCGTCATCAGAGAGCGTCGGCAGGGGGGCGTCCGGGCCGGTCCACGTCTCCTTGCCCCCCTTTGACTGTGGGGGGACAAACGATAGAGAAGGAGGCACACGGAGGTTCAGAGGCCATTGGAAAGGCCTCGGAGTCGGATGCTAGCGGGTGGGAATTTGAAGACAATGAAGACTTGTCGATGGATGACGACGAGGAGGAATCGGTTTCGGGGGGGAAGAAATCAAGTTGGTGGGGAAAGGGGAAGAAAGGGAAGGAGAGCTCACACACCAGAGAAGGAGAAGGGGTGGATGAGGGGGCATTGAATGCCGCCCTTATGACAGCACCTCCAGGGGGGACAGGGGGACGGGAAAGCAACGCTGCGGTTCCAGCTGCACCTGTCGGTTCGGTTTCGGCTGGGGCGGCGCCGAGTGCGTCCTCTGCCGCTGCAGCCTCCGCCTTCTCTGCCTCTGTCCACCATCCTTCGAGGGCAGGGGAGAGTGGGACGACTCCCTCCTCAGGGACGTCTTCCTCTTCTTCCCCGTCTCCCTCTCCCGCTTTAGGGGAGAGCAGGGCAAGAGACAGCAAACAGCCGATCCGAAGCTCAGTGAGGGACAAGTCGAAAGAGTCCCCAGAGAAACGCCCCCGCACACACGCGGCTCCCATTCTCAATCTGGGTGACCGTCTGCTCTCGGCTCCTCTAGACGTGGCAGAAGCGAATAGGGCCGTGCAGAGAGCAAGAAAGGAGACAGAAGAGCGCGAGCGAAAGGCAGCTCAGGACCGAATGCGACGTGAAGCATTTGGTCTTCCCCTTGCCCCCCGCAGACCCCCTATGCAAGATCTCTTTGCAGCAGAGGAGGACAACGAGGATGTGTTGATGTTCGACGGGGCAATGCCCCCCCGGCACGCCGAGGAGGTGCGTGGCGGCGCGGAGGGGGCCCGCAGGAGCACACGGTTCACTCTTTTTGGCGCCGGGCGCCCTCCACCCGCCCCCCAAAGGCCTGCTGCTGCTGCTAGCGCCGCTCCAGGAGGCCCTCCCAATCCCCCTCCCGCCCTGCCTGAGGCACATTCTCGTACTGGCTTTGACCTCACTGCCCGACTGTCGTCAACAGTAAGTAGAGCCCCTCCCGTTCCGACTGCCCCCGTTCCCCCCCCTTTCCAACACAGGGCAGGAGGAGCATCTTCTTCTGCTTCTGCAGCTACAGCTGCTGCAACGACTGTGGGGGCCCCAGCAGAAGGCAGTCCCCCCCCTGCGGGCACTTCGGAGACAAGAAAGACTTCTGTCTCTGCTTCGTTATCCGGGGGGTTCCTCAACCTCGGGTGTCGGAGGCGTTGGAATCCCTCGACCACCTCGCCTACTCGAACTACAGCAGCACAGCCAAAAGCCGCAGCAGCAGCCCTCCAGCAGGGACCCGTCTCTCCCTCTCCGGCTGCTGACCCGGCCTCAGCAGGTGCAAGGGCAGTCGCAGGACAGCCTCCCCGTGCTTCCCTTCTGCCGCCTGGTGGAGGTGCAGAAGGAACCGCCGCAGGGTTCCGTGTCCCCCGGTGGGGGGAGGAAGAAAGAGGGCCTGGGGGGTTCGAAGAAGAGGAGGACGATCTTCTGCCTCTAATGTCAGATCCGTTCCTCCATCCCTCTTACCGTGACCGTCGCGATCAATGGGAGGAACAGTTTCTTAACAGGGGAGGCAGAAGGAGTGACTGGGCTCTCCGTATCCGGGGCCCCGACTCATATGACTACGATGATGATGATGAGGATGGGGAGGATTCGATGGACGAGCCCTTAGAACCTCTCCCCCCCCCTCCCAGGAGGGGCGGGGGTCCGGTTGGGCTCTCATCTTCACCTGCCGCCAGTGGGGCACAGTCAGACCTCACCGCAAGGGGGGCAGCAGCCGCGACGGGGGCGGGGGGTTCTGGACCGAGGGGGGGGTTGAGTACGGCGGCGCCGCGGTCCCGCGCTAGTGACCGGACGGGGGGGGCAGGGAGAATGGTGGCCCCTCCCCGGCGCTCCGCAAGGCTTCAACCGGATTTCTTGTCTGAGAGCTCTTCAAGCAGCGATGTGGACATGCTGGGGAGGGTGAGTGGAATCCTGCTTTGTGTTCTTTCTTCTTCTGTTGTTTAACAATTCTTGGCATTTCAGGTTGTGAGTGGGAATGGTCAGCAGGAATCACAGGGAGACAAACAGACGACTGGGTGGGAAGAGAAGTCCAACCACGTGTCCTTCTAGTTTTCTGTTTTTGTTCAGTTTGTTTTCTGTGGTGGTGTGCTTGAGTGTCCCTGCACTGTTTATTCTTCCTTCGTGCGTTCCTTCCTTTCTTCTTTCGGAGCCGCCCTTCTGATTCTCTTTTTTGTGGCTGTACGCGTTGTTCGTTTCTTCACCATTCCTTCGGTTTCCTTGCTTTGCTGCTGAGATTCGTATGGGAGGGGCACTCAGTTGGTTTCGACCTCCACAACCATTATTTATACCTCCATGTCCGTGTGTATAATCAATCTTTCTAATGGTGATGTGCAGGGAGGGTCTCGAATGAATCCCTACTCAGGAGACCGACTGAGAGGGGCTGAAGCCGCCGCAAGAGCCCTCGCTATGTCAAAGAAGGAGAAGGAAAAGGGGGAAGACACGGATGTTGTGCCTCGGCGACCTGGACGTGGCCAGCCCGAGCAGTCCGGGAGGACAGAGCCGCAACCTGCCGATGCCGCACCCTCTGCTGCCGCCGCCGCATCATCATCATCATCAGCGCGCCCAGGGGCATCCCGCCCCTCACCGGCCGAGAGACCCTGGGCCTCTCTCGCAGCTGACAGAGCCCCTGCAATGGCGGTGAATAGTAGGGCCAGCACGAAGCCTAAGCCGACAATGGGCTTCTTCGATTCCGACCCGTTGGTTCTCAGGCCCCGTGAGCGTCGGCTGTCGCCGCAGCAGGAGTTGATTGACATGGGAGAGGGGGATGAGCCAATGGGACCGGTGGGGTTTCCGGGAATGGAGAACGTCACAACTGTGCTCCTTCGACGCCCCGGTCGGTTTTTGTTTGAGCCGATCAACCCTGAGGGGCGTCCTGCTGAGGGGGGTGCACATATGACGGCAGAAAATAGGCTCCAGCGGTCGTTGGTTATTCGTCTCTGGAGTCTGCAGCTAGGGGCGCCTCTGCGGCTTCCCCGGAGAGACGAGTTGCTCTCGATTTCGAGAGAGATCGTCGAGTCGCGACTTGCGCATGCACAAGGCCTCGTGCGCTCTCGTAACGACTCTCTTCGTTTGTTGGGGGCAGGCGAGCATCACCCCCCCCTCCACTTCCGTCGGGACTTGGGGACCCCTGGAGCCCTCTTCGGAGGGGGCAACCCTCCCGCAGACCCCTCGATTTTCGTTCCCCCCACCCGATTAGCAGACCCGAGAGCTGAGGAGAGGGCCCGTGAGACGGCAGACCCTGCCACAGGGAAGGGGGAGAATAGAAGGTTGGTTGAATTTTATGATGATCTGAAACGGCTTTACGGGGCCTCTCCGGGTGAGGCAGTGGAATGGGATGAGGAATCGGAAGAGGGTGTCCGCCGTCTCTTCTCCGATCATTTGCTTCCTTTCTTTTTCGCTGCCGTAGGGATCCCGCCGGCTTTGAGCCTTCATGTGCTCAACAGACGTCAAAGAAACGGGGGGGATCAACAACAGCAAGGGGGCGACGAGGAGACAGATGATCCCCGTGAGATTCCTATTCCTCCTCTTCCCAGTGAGTGGGTGCCTGTGGGAGAGTGGATGCATCTGAGGAGAGGGGAGATTGTCCGGATGGTTAGACACATCCTCCAAGCAGTCGTCCATGTGGGGGATTTCACCACCAGACAGCAGAACCAGAGACATCAACCCTCTCCTGCCCCAAGGGTCACAGTCAGAATAGGCAGACATTCAACTGTCGTCCAGGAGAGTGCTTCAGCAGCTGCCTCTGCTTCCTCTTCCTCTTCTCATCCTTCGTCTTCTCCCCCCGCCTCTGCTGGTTCCTCCTCTTCACCCTCACCCGTTCCCCCCCCTGCCGCTGCTTCCAGAGGGTCCCAACTAGACCCAAATGCCCCCCCCTTCGTTCCTTCAGCGCGCCCCCCCGCCGTAACGCACCGGCCTCCACCGCCTGCTTACTCTGCATTCGCAGCCCCATTGCCCCCCACAGCATCTGCACCCAAACATCATGTGCCTCTGTCTCGTCCCGTCACTCGTTCATCCTACAGACTGTCTGGACGAACAATGGCCGCCCCCCCCCCTCCAGGGGCCTCCGCTTTTGCGTCCTTGTCTTCCGCCAGCCTGATTGCCCACCCACACTCCCACGGGGGCAACCCGACACCCAGTCCTCGAAACGCCTGGCTGCACTTCATCCTTGCATGGCTGAACAACAGCCTGACCCTCGATCACCTGAATAGAGCCTCGGGGTTGCTGCGCTCAGAGGGCCGTGCTTTGCGAGCAGCCCTGATCAGCGGGAGAGACGCCCGGAGGGTTCAGGAGGAGTGGCAGGAGACGGAGGACGCGTTGGAGAGAAGGGAGTGGGAGGACGTGGTGTCCCTAGGGGGCCGGGTCCACCTTCCGAGTGGGGGGCACAATGAGGGGGTTCTCGGGATTTCGGGCAGTGGAGCGATCACGCCGCCCTACCCCAGAGGGGGTGCTGGGGCGGAGACGCCTTCCTCCTCTGTCAGTCCTGCCTCCTCTTCATCGACTGCTCACCAACCGCCACAGAAGCAGCAACGCACTGTGGAGAGAGAGAGGTCGGAAAGCGAAACAGAGGGGCAGCGTGACGACATTCCGATGCAAGAAGGAGACAGAGATCGTCTGTTGGCTGCTCCGGCTGCCTCTGCGACTGTCGAGCGCTTCCGTCCCCTCGTGTCCGCTATGTCCCTCCCCACCGCCCCCACACAGGGAGAGGAGGAGGAGGGAGGAGACCCGATGGACGATGCCGAAATGGAAGATGTAGAGGAAGAGGGGGCGGGAGAGGGTGTGGGGAGTGGGACGCAGAGAGTCAAACGAAAGAGAGAGGTGCGCGTACCTGGAGCCAAAGGGGCTCCTCCCGTTCAGGCAGAGGGAGCGGCATCAGCTGCTGCTTCTTCCTCCTCTTCTGCGTCTGCGTCGACGCACTCGTTTTTTGCCACCCGGAGCACCACAGCAGGGTCCTCGGTGTCGGCTTCCGTGCCACTCTCTCTCGCAGGCGCTGCTGCTGCGACAGCGGCTGCGGCCGGAGTCCCTCTGACCACGTCGAAGTCGAAGAGTGGACAAGAGAAAGGAGCAGCTGCGTCCTCCAGCAGCAGCAGCAACCCGCAGTCCCTCAGCAAAGCGGGGAGCAAGGGGAGGAAAAAGTGAACACACACACGACCTCTCTCTTGCAGTCTCTCTCTGTGATCAGCCCCTCTGTCGTGTGTATAGACGTAGACCGGTCTCCTTGTCGAAGCGCGTGATGGAAATTGAAGATGAAGAAATTCATTTTCATTCTATAGACTTCCGCCTGTTTTTTCCTTCTTCCATTGTTTTTTCTGTTCGTACTTGTGGAGCGAATGGGGGTACGAGGGCAAAGGGGGGTTTGGTGTCTCCGTCCGTGTGTGTGCATTTTTCCGCTGCGCTGTGGGAATATTCATCTTCCCTCTTATGTGTTCCTGTTCCACCAACCTGCGTGTGTGTGTGTGTGTGTGTCATTTCATTCTAAGCAACCTTCATTCGGGGCGCTGTCGTTGACACCGCTTCTGCAATGACAATCAATGACTTGGACTGCTGTTGGCCCAGAAGAGAAGAGAAGAGAAGGGGACGGAGGGAGGGGAGGATCTTGTTCTCCACCGCAATTGGCGGACCGGCTTGTATTCTTTGTTTTCTTTTCTTTCTTTCTTTCTTTCTTTCTTTCTTGCTTGCTTGCTTGCTTTCTTTCTTTTTTTCTTTTTTTCTTTCTTTCTTTCTTTCTTTCTTTCTTTCTTTCTTTCCGATCGAAGTGTTGTTTCTCTGTTCTTCTCTTTCCTTCGGCTTGTCCTGGCTTTCTGCCGACGTCGGTCGTCTCAGTACGGCTGTGAATGCATTTATCTACATGTGTAATGCTGCGCTCGAAAAGACTTCTTGTCGTCGTTTCAAGCTGCGGTGTGTGCAATTCGTCTGGTCGTCCAACCGCCCTGCTGGGTTTGTCTCTTCTCCCTCCCAGTATTGAGGCGGGAGGTCTCTTTGTCCGTTCGCATATCTGTGTGCCTGTATTTGTGTCTCTACCTTCTGAATGTCTGAATGGTGTCTCTTTCTCTTCCTGTTTCCCTCTCCGCTCATCTCCTTCCTCTAAGAGAGAGAGGGGAAATCAATGCTCTTCCTCCCTTTTTGCACTCACACCCTCAAGGCTTCCTTCCTTCCTTCCTTCCTTCCTTCCTTCTGGCTTCCCTCTTCAAGTTGTTGCTTCTCAAAAAGCGTTTGTCAATGAATACTGGTTCATGCATGGCTTTGTTCCTTTGTTCATCCTATTTCTGTCTGTGTGGCTCCTCCACTTCTCTCTCCTTCTCCTTCATCCTCATGTCCTTCTACTTACCTGTGTGCCTAGCTGTGTTTCTTTCAGTGCGGTTGGCGGGGAAAAAGCAGAAATCAGAAGGGACAAAAGGGATTCGATACTTTTGCGTCCTTCTTTCAACTTTCCTGCTTGCTCCGGACGTGCTTGCTTTTTGGCTTATTGTATTGCAGAGTCGTTCTTCCGTTCACTTTTCTTCAGACCTCTCGACATGTAGTGGGAAGGCAAGCGGATGGGTGGGGGGGGGGGTGGGAGAGGGCGAAGGAGTGCAAAGAGGGAGTGAGAGCAAGCATAGGCGAAGCGTAGACACAAAATGCATGACTGGCACATGAACTGACTTCAAGGAATGCTTTTTGCTTCTGTCTGTTTTCGTTGGGAAGGAAGAGAATTAAATTACTTCCCGCTCTTTCTTTAATTCCATTGACACTACCTGTTACTTTGTTTGCGTTCGTGTGCGTGTATGTCTGTTTGTGTGTGCCCTGCTAGATCTTCCTCCCTTTCTTCTCTCCTTCTTTGCTCTTTGGTCCATCCACCCGAACGAATACCAAAGTCGTGCCCCACGTCTGACGTCATTGTTATACTCTTCGCTGGCGTGTTCAGTTGCTGTCTCTCCCCTCCTTTCTCCCACTTCAACACAGCTGTTTCGGTGTTGGAGACTGAACAAACATTGCATCATGTGCATGTAGAGGGTCAATTTTCTGACCCGAATGGTGGGGCTGAACGCGCGCCACTGAGTGGCAGGCAAGCAGGCCCTTGCAATCAAAATGCTGAGAAGGAAAAGGAAACGAAAGAAGTGATCGGTCAACGTAAGTAAGTTAAACTAATTCGACTTCGGACTTGGTCTCTCGATCGATGAGCTGTTTTTTGTCGACCGTCCCGTGAAGGAGGGGCTCTGTCTGTCTGTCTGCGGGTCTTGATGCCAGCTTGTGTGTTGAGTCCCTTTCGAAAAGGAAGACCCCCTCCCCTCCACACACAGCGTCAGCCCAGTCCTTCCGGCTGACGAAAAAAAGATAAAAGGGGCAAGAAAGGAGAAACTGCAGTATGAGCAGAGGAGGGAGGGAGGGAGGGACCCCTCCCCTGAATGCATACAATCATGCATTCAGGCAGGCAGGCAGGCAGGCAGACTTTCGATTCCTCTTCCTGGCTGATCTTCTTCCATCGCGTCGCAAGAGACTTAGTTCCATTTTGTTTTTTCCGTTTTTATTCTCTTATTTATTGTTCTTGAAACATCCGTCAAGCGTTCTCAATCAAAGAAAGAAAATGTCTATCTGTCTATCTGTCTGTTCTGTACGGATCATCAAGAAAAAAAAGAATGGACGAGTGGGTGGAAAGAGGAGAAGAGATACCGACCGGGGGGGAACAAAGCGGTTGGTTCGTTTGAGTGTTTTTGTGTCCCTTTTTGTACGGTCCTCTTTCTTCGCATCAAGCCGCCCTCGTGCATATGTGCCTGCATGGCAATATGAGCTTCGTTTCACTCCGGAGTAGGTCCCTTGCTCGGGGATCCATTAGCTGCATGGGTCGATCAGGGGAGGGGGTGGAAGGGAGGGAGGGATGCTTGTCCTTCCTGGTGGTGATTCAAGCAACAGCATTTGTGTCCTCAAAGGTGGTGGTGTGGGTTTCGGCAGTGAGTACCTGTTCTTGCATACGTCGCAGGTTGTCTGTGAGAGAGCTCTGAAAGGGCTGACTCTGTCTGTCTGACCAAAGTATTCGTCGCAGAGGTTCTCTCTAAATGTGTGTGTGAAAGGGAGAAAAAATCCAGCAAGGACCCTGTCTCAGGCCGACCAGCAGGACAGTGTGTGAAGCCGACTACCTGCATATGCCCTCTTTACGCTGTACTGCACACTCCCTGCTCTCCACCCACTGAAAATTCCCTCTTGTTCTCTAGGTCGGCTTCTCTTTCTTCTGGTAGTCAGTCTGTCTGGTTTTTTGGAGCCTCACGCTGACAGCAGAAACCACGGAAAGACTTTGGGCCGTCCCCTGCAGTCCCTCTTCGGCCCTTGATTCGTCTCTCTTCGAAAGACCCCACGCGACTAAAAAGAAAGGCCGCAGCAAGAGGTGAGTTGAGGAACCTGTAGGGCTAGATAGAGGACATCAGCAAGAGGGAGGGAGGGGAGGAAACGACGAAATGACCCTCGTTCTTCTCATCTCAGCGGCAGGGGAAAAAGGAAGGAGGGAGGACCGGACGAGGCGTCAAAGAGCAGAGACGATTTGCAGATGTAGACAGCAGCCCCACGGTCAGCAAAGGCTGACAGAGGAAGTGTAAACGTAACATTACCTCACCTCTTTTTTCACGCCGAAGCCGGGCCCCTTTTTGGTGGTCCCCCCCTTGCCCTCTGCAGCTGTTCAGTTGGGCATGATGAAGGTCTTTGCCTACCGCCAGTGGGAGACAGGGCGAGGGGTGCGAAGATGAAGGAAGAGGGTGAGATGAGAAAGGTGGTAGGAGACCGTTTTACCCGCCCCCCGGTGGTAGGAGACCGTTTTACCTCCCCCCCCCTGGCCCATGCAGAGAAAGGCAGGTGGAAAAGAGGCGGTGCGTATGTGGAGGCAGGTGGTGAGCCCTGTGACTTTCACGGAGCCAAAAACGTTTCTGGGACACGTGGTTCATGCAGGCCGGCTGCATCTTGTCACCTCTCATATGGCGAATCACGAAACTTGTGACTGACCACTCAGTCAGGTTAGATTGCTCAGACGGACAAGGAAGCAAAATTGCTGTTTTGTCTGAAGGATCTTTTGGCATTTGTCTGAACGAATTCGAAGAGGCCGACCGGTGTGTTTGATTCTGGTCAATCGATAGATCCCGCCTATGTTTGTGTCTGTTCATTGAGCAATGTGAGACAATGAGACTGTGTGCATGCATGTGCGATGGCTGAATACGCTTGAATTCGTCTACAAGTACTGGGCTGGTACCAGTGCGCCCGTTCAATGCGGCGTTCATTGTTTTGGTGAAGACACTTCAAAGTCTGAACCTAGGTCTGAACGTCACTGCCGCGTCTCTTGATTAGTCTGATTAGCAAAACGGATCTGATTTTTGATCAATCAACGATTACAGTATTCTAGGTAGTCTGCTGACTGTTAAGCCATGCAGTTGTTAATTTTGAATTTTATTTAAATATTGCCTGCAGTACGTGGTTTAAGCAGTGGTTTTAAGGCTAATCTGGAGGCTAATCTTCATGTTGCTCATTATGATTGCAATGATTGGTTTGAATTGGTTTTTCAGATGATTTTTCAACTGAAAATTCAAAATTTAAATTATATTATTGCAATTTATCACAGATATAACGGCTATTAATCTAAATCATCATGATCATCACATTTAAATATTAAAGAGAACTTTTTTAGAAACTTTTGAATCCCATCACAACACACACTATTCCTGCAGCCATGTTGCGTGCCTGGAAGAATAACTGCTGCCAATAATTCAGAAGGTCTATAGACAGGCTGCTTCGTTGGGCTGATTTGATTTCTGTCCGCTCGCTGAGGGTCAAGCCCGATCTGTCTTCCCAACGCGAGCAGAATGATCATAAGGCACAAGGCACCGGCTCACTTTTCTTCAAGGGCAAGGTGAGACAGACAGTTGCAAAGGAATGCATGAAAGCTTCTGAGGATGATGGGCAATCTTCCTCTCACTTTCTCCTCCTTACTAGACTCACCCCTCTGCAGCGTGACTTCCCGTCTTTCCGCCGTATGTTTATCTTTCTCCTGTGCAGCAAGTCGTCTTCTGGTGTTCCTTCTGTCTCTGCCCTTCCCCATTCTGCCCTGTCAGTTACGGGGGGCTCGATCTTTTCTTTTTTACGCATGCTGACATATAACCCGATAGGCGGGCAAGGTGGACTGTCTGTTGGTTGCTCTGATAGAAAGCTGTGCACCTATGAAGCCTGCTGCCGGTGTGTAGATGATTTTATTCATCGTCTCTCTATCTGCCCCCGATGGACTGCCGAACAAGGCTTTTTGTAGTGGTTAACATTAATTCAATCAGACTGCTTCACTCGTTGTGACTCACCCTTTGCATCCGCCTCCTTTTCTAATCTGGGGGTTCACAAGTTCATCACATCGCTCTTGCGTTCTCAACCCTCTCTTCTCTTTATGATTTCTCATCATATTGTAGTAAATGATTGATTAGATTAAGTTCGAATAACTGTTGTCTACTTAACTTGCAGCTGGCATAATTGAACAGACCCATGCATGTATACACCGCCCGGGAGTTCTAACTCCACCTAGGGTTTGGCATCAATCAATCAATCAATCAAATTATATTATTATAATCTAGGCGTAGGACATCAAAATCAAATAACAAAACATAACGTCATTTTTTCCACTTTTTTTTTTTTTAATATTTGATTTTGATTTTTTTTATTTTTGAAATTAGTTTTGAATTAAACGATCAAGACCTAGGTCAAGTCATTTTAAAACACTAGTCAAGATGTAAGTTCTAACTGCTTTGATCTTTTTTATAAAAATCTACGAAACACTTTATTTACAATTGTTTTCATTGAGATACATTGAGAGCAAAGACAATGACCTCAATCACAGCTTTTAATAGGCTTGGAGAACAGAATGAGGCTCTAGCACATCATAGTGATCCCCTTCCACTTTCTGCTGCCAAAGCAAAAAAATTTCTTTCTTCATCTCCTTTTTACCTAGGACACACAGTCTTCTGTACACATCAGTTTCTTTTCTAAAGACGTGAATCCGCACGTCCTTTATGAATGAGAAGCAAATCATTTCCACATACCTACCCCATACACGCCCTTCAATGAGGCGACCTTCCAGAGCACGGGCATATTTGTCTATGTCAAGACTCCGTCTGCCGGACAGGCCCTCGTCGGACAGAAGGCCGAGTCTCTTGACTTCGTCGGCACAACAGAGCGTAATCCAACCTTCCTCCTCCCCGATCGGTGTGCCAAACACAAGGGTCTCACCACTCCCTACTGTTCGAATAAAATTGGTGATCCTGGAAAGGTGAGACTCGCATGTCCCTCCGAATTTGCGGGAGAAGCAATGATACAAACATCTTCCATCCCCCGGCGCTTTCATGACAGGGGTTGTCAGAGGGAGAGAGGAAAGAGCGCAATCGCTCTCTTCCCCATTCTGCAGCTGAAGCGCATAGTCGATCCACTTGGGGAGGGACAACTCAACTCCGTCAACTAACTGAGTCTTGTCTTCTCCTGCGGCCCCTTCTCTTCCGAGTCGAAGTGCCCCCTGTGGGGCGAAACCATCCGTCTTCTTTTCAGAGAGTCCAGGGCCAAAAAAGGTGAATATCGTTGTCTATTTCTTCTGCTCCCCCTTCACTTCTGAATCGGTGTCTTTCTGTTTCTCACTCTCTCTCTTTGCATTCGCTTTTGCTGCTTCCTCTTTCTTTTTCTTCTCTTCTTCTTCCATTTTCCTCTTTTTGGCTGCCTGCGTCGCAGCAGATTGAGGCCGACCCCGCCCGCTCTTTTGACTTCCGTCTGTGGTTTTAATCTCAGGATGCTCTCTTTTGCAATGGTCAAACCATGCATGCATGCTCCATGATTTGTCCTTTTCCTTTGTGAAGTGGTTTGGGGTCACCTGTTTTCCCTTCATGTCAGCATGACAAACACAGACGAAACTGAATTTCTCTTTTCCATCGATCTTTGTGAAAGTGCCTTTCCTCTCCTCATTGAGAAAAAAGTTTCTCCCTAGACTCTTGGGAGGTCCCGAAGCCCGAATCTTTTTTAAAAACGCCAGAAGAGCAACTTTTTTTGCATTCGCTTTCCCCTCTTTCTCCTTCTTTTTAAGTCGATCGATGTGATGAATCACCATCAAAACTAGTTGCTCAATCTTGTCATCCTTGGACTCTTCTTTGCTGTGCTACGCAGCAGGACATAAAAAGTCGGGCTGGCCCTCGTACGTATTGCTCTGCCCTCCGTGAGCTCGAGGGGGAGATTTGACCAACGTCGTATTCTGTCGGCCGCCGCATTTTTTGAGACAAGTTTTTCCGAATCTTGATTGAAGACAGCAGCAGCAAGCTTCGACCGATCGCTGCTGTGTTGAAAGAAGAAATGACAGTGCTTGAGAAAGAAAATCCCATTGTTGATGCTCTTGAGGCTAAAGGGCTTCGTTTGGACCGCGAACAGGCAAAGGGCAAGCGTGCAGCAGATGATGCTGGCAATATCATCAAGGAGAAGGGGTGGGTATGGCTGTACACGATGCGCAAGTTGAAAGGAAGCAAGGAAGAGGTAGAGTGTTATGAATTGGCGCAGGTACAGGCAGTGTTCAGTGCTTCAGGAAGGCGGTTCACTGGTCCTGTTGCCCGTGATCCCAAGCACAAAGACTGGACAGCACAGTGCTTACGCGCACCCATGTTTGAGCGAAACGCAGAGACTGCGACCTTTGGTCTTATGATCGAAGACAATGATAGGACGCGCTTTAGAAATATTTTCAGGGTCGCGAAGGTTTCAGAGTTCCAAAAAATGCGAAAGGTAAAAATGAAGATGCCAGCGGGGAATTAAGGGTGGGTTGGTGGATGGGCAGAGGTGCTAATTAGAGTTGTTGAAATTCTTGAAGAGGGAAATACAAAAATTGTGTAAGTCAGCCTATCGTGTACAAACTAACTTCAAAATTTATCTCCATAAAAATCGATAAAATTGCTTTCAAAAATCCTAAAACAATAAATTTGAATTTTTGAAGACGTTTTTAGGTGATCGGAAGGTCCTAGTAGTAACCTATAGGTCAAATTGTACATTTTTTGCATTTGAATCATATCGTCATTTTTTTTTTGTTTTGATTATTATTTTTGATTATTGTTTTTAATATCCTACGCCTAGATTATAATTTATCACAGATATAACGGCTATTAATCTAAATTATCATGATCATCATATTTAAATGTTAAAGAGAACTTTTTGAGAAACTTTTGAATCCCATCATGCACCAATGCTATAGCTGTAGTAACAGTACCGTAACTGTAGTGCTATTATAACTTGAAGTATATAAATTTGTAAAAAAATGCTGAATGCATTAATTCATTGATTTATTAGTTTGATCCTAGGTTTGATCTAGAGTTCGATGGTAGTAAGAGGCTAAGAGCTAGGCCAAGAGCAGTTTTAAAGTTCTACTATAGTAAAATCTCTACTGGCTATAATAATATAATTCAAAATAGTCTAGAAAATAGTTCCCCAGTTTAATTTAACTAGGTTTCAACTAGCGTTTTAAATTTTTTAATAGTTAGTTTACTTATAGTTTGACAGTGGCAGTGCTTTAAGGCAGCACAAAATTATAAAACTGTTTTCGATGAGTTATCAATAAAGCTAGCAATAAAGATCAGATGTATATATGGTATGTAGCCTGAGTAGGATGAATGAACGAATGAATTGAGCCTGATTAAGAGTGATTATTGAGGCGGTCAACGCCGGTGAGCCACCACTTAGGCTCTATAGCCAACCACGGGATACAGCGCTTATAAAATCATGTCCATAGTTCATTGTCTGGAGATCCTGTTTCCTCACCACTAGCCTCACCACTTTCCTCCAACTGTAGCCACAGAGACTCACACAGAGAGTCTGGCGTCTTTGGAAGGCGGAAGCAGGGGGGCGCATCAGCAGGTCGGAGCCCCCACCTCCGGACCATCTGCCAGGCCTCATCAAGAGATCTGTCTAGGAAGATCATCTCGTCGGCAAAAATCCTCATCCTCTCGTCAACACTCTCTGTACAGATGAATGGGGGGGCAGAAGGGGGGGCTGTCGCATCCGTGACGGGCTGAGGAGCCGTCAGACTTTCTGATGGGAGAGCTGAAAGGGAATCAGAAGGGTTGGGCGGTTGAATCGGTTCCCGCGGCTCAAAGAACAGGCTTATCATACCATGTTCCGGGCGGCTCCCTTCTTCCCCGTCTCCATCAGCACTGCTGTGTCGTCTCCTTCCCGTGTTGTATTCCTCGTCTCTCTGGCACAGTGCAGACGCAAACGAGCGGAGACGGCCGAGGATCTCTCTATCTTCATCTGACTCAGCCTCTCTCTGACTGCCGTCTCCATCCTGCCGTCTCCTCCTTTTCAGAGAAAACTCTGCACAGAGACGCAGGAGTACTCTCAGCCTCATCACTCGAGGCTGTAGACGAAGGAGACGGGAGGGATAACAGAAGGGGGTTGGGTCTCTCTTTTCTTCCTCGTCAGTGTTGCGGGGATCGCGGTGGTCAATCCATCGATCAATAAAGCTGTTCTCAAGGAGGTTCAAAAACACACACGGGTCGCCCCCTGCCTTCAAAAGCTCTCTCACACAAACCCAAAAACGACAAAACTCACCCCCTTTTCCCAGCCCCCTCCCATCATTCATCGCTTCAATGGCAACACGACATACAGGATCACAGGTCAGAGGGACCCAAAATGGGTGGTCATGATCGTCAGATTCGGCTTTCATCACTTTCGGATTCCCACCGTGACGGAGCAGTCCAACAACCAGACGGGGAAATCCCACTGAACAGGCTCGAAGGAGAGAATTGTCTACTGCCCGCATCTCCACCCACTCTCCCTCCCCCCAATTGAACTTATCATTCGGCACACGCACTATCTGATCTGGATTCATCTGTCTTTTTGTGATTTCAAATTCTAATACCTCGGCTTCCAACGAATCGACGTACCAAAACAAAACGTCGCGATCATCGGGTCTGAAACTTTCCAGGTGTTGGGTTGGATACAGACAACGCAGAGCATCGAACGGGTTTCCAAACTTACAAAATCGGTTTTCTGCTTCTGTCTGAGAACCTCCGCCCATCCCTGCCATTCCATTGTAAGTGTTCAAGAAAAATCGTTTCATTCCCTCTGACGTCCCTGATATTTTCTCTGCCTGGGAATAAATCAACGCACGTCTCTTCTCTAACGGAAGCGCCCGAATGTTTTCAAAAAAAGGCAAATATGACGAGGGAACCTCGAAACGCCACCCCATTCTTGTCAAGTCCCCCGACCCCATCACCCTACCCGAACTTCGCAGGTTGAAACTGTCAATGCGTCTGGCAACCCACTGAGCAGATGAGAGGTTCTGCTGCTCAGTCAAATGCGACCCGATCATGCCAACCGTCTCCGAGTCTCCCACATGGGAAGCCGTCACAAGCCATTGACACAGCGTTCTCCGGCCTGGGATGCGGTCATTGGCCGTGGCGGCTTCCCAGAGTGCAAGCAGCACGTCACGGCGGAGAGAGAGAAAGTGGCGGTCGACGGGTGCAAGAAGTTTTACGTTGGGGAGGGCGCGGTCAAAAGGGTGATCCCCCCCATCGACTTGCACACTCTTCTGTACTTTGTAATAACCCCGTCTCCACAAGAGCACAGGCATCATCAACTGAGTGGCAAGGGAGGCGGGGTTCTTTGCTTTCAAGAGAAGAAGTTTCCACACGGAGGGAAGGTCCCAGACGACCTTCAAGGCTGACTGAAAATCTCTCCAGCAGGAGAGATGGGCCTTGAGGTGCGGTGGCACCGCTTCATCACAAACAAACTTCCACAACCCTCGCTCTGCATCAGAAAGCGTGTCCAACCATTCAGCCCTGGTTTTCTTCTGGACACAGGCGGAGGACCAACTCCCGATCAGTGCCGCCACTCTCTTTTTCTTCTCATCAAAACGGGACCTGACGAGCCGCAGATGAGGCAAATAAACAGAAAAGAGCACGTGATGCGCCCTCTCCGACCTCTCCCTCCTCAATGTGTCAACGCTCGCCAAAAACTCCTGCGCACTGCTTTCCTCTGAGCCAGACATAATGCCGGCAGGAAAGACGGATCGCACCAGGCTTTCCGCCCCCCCCAAGTCTCCAAAAAGGCTCACAACGCCACGGAGAGACCTTTGCATCTCCGCAATAATCTTTTCTTGATCCTCAACCTTCTTGTTCAAATGAAGGTATGCAGACTGCCAAGTGTCCGGAGCAATGACGCTTCCAGGCTGTGCCATGATGACTATATTAATATGCCTTTCTATCTGTGGCTTCTAATCGGTTTCTTTTGGTCGCCGATTACGTCGAACGAAAGAAAGAGTCTGACTTGCATAGCGACAACAGAAGAGCTCACTCCCAGACTACTGGAGGTCAGCTATGACTTTGAACTCATGCATACCGCAGTGACAGTGAGGTCATCGAAGTCATTGAGGTTCACTGGTTTCCACTGATCAAGTACGACGAGTAGTGAGTAAGATCGAAAATGTAAGAAAAACGGATTTTTGTGAGAGGAGACGGAAAGAATACGGAAAGATACGAGAATCGAAGCTGAGCTCGAAATGCCGTCTCCATCGGATCATATCGGATCACCCGTCTCCATCCGTCTGGTCCGTCAGTCTGTGATGATCGAACGTTCACCGCTTCTCCAACCATTGTGGATGGTCACAGCAAAATGGCTCTGAGTGGGTTCTTACGCTTATTCGCTGCCTGTATCTGTCGAAGTATAGATGGCGAAGCAATGCCATGCCGAAGCGGCACGGATGTTTCTTGAAGTCTGTTCAGTCTGGTCCAAGTTTCACGCCTCTCGAGATGACGGCCTGCAGTAGAATTTAGGTCGATGAGACTGGCCTTCAGATAAGCCCCACACCAGCGGTTCCGATTACAAGATGGGGAATCGATGGCGAGAGAGAAAGAAGACGCAGACAGATCCTGCAGTCGCGGGCGACGGGCGACGCGTCTCGCATGCAGGCGGGAACTCGACGAGCATCAGGAAAAGGGTTCCTTTGGGCGTGGTCCCGCGCAGTGGTCGCCACTGTGATGGTGACTGCACTGGCTGGTGCCCTATGGTATGTGCTGCTGGTGCACAAACCGTTCGGCACGGTACCATCGGTGAGGCACCACCTTGGAGAGCTGCGAGAGGCGTTGACGCAGAGCTTTGATGCAAACAGAGCTCTCGTTCTGCTGGAGCGCCTCTCTACGGAGGTGGTGATCGTTGAACATGAAAACAATCCCGAGTCTACAGAAATTGCTTATGAGATGCTGCAACTGGCAATTGCGGTTGCTCCAGGTTCTCTCAAGGGACGGGATAGCGCATGGTACAGACACGGTGATGTTTTTGAGGCCTCAGACACACAGACGGCTTTGCGTTTTGCTTCCGTTTTCCTGGTTGTGATCTCTGGAGGATTGTATTATGGGCCGGTAAATTCAATCATCGGCAGTCAAGGAGTAGGAAACAGGCTGTCGGGGGATGAGTTGAATAAATGGGCCCGAGTTGGCTTGCACCTGGTGAACATGCTTGCAACGGCTGTGGCCTTTGTGACGTCGACAAACAATGACCTGAATGGGTGGGTTGAACTTCCTGAGAGGTACCTGTTTCGGCCGCTGTCGATTTCCGGTCGCTTGAATGAGAGAACCGCGGTTGATGCGACCGTGACCCCTCGAATGTGGGCAGAGAACGGAATGGACATGGCTGAGTTGGGTTATGAACGGATCGAGAAAGAGCTCGGAGAGAGTCGTATCGATCGACTGGACCGCCAAGGTTTCTTCAAACAGAAAACGGGACGAAGCTACGCTGAATGCAGAGCTGGAATGCTCTACAATTGGTTGAGTATGTTAATCGATTCGGAAAATCACCGTCTTCAGAACGATGAGTGTGATGGAGACGTAACGGAGCGAGAGCGTGAACAAAAATTGCTAGAGTTGGCAAAGAGAGCACGCGGGTGGGCAGACAAGACGAATAATGCTCAGATGAAACATTGGTGCAGGGAGATGGAGTCACATTTCTCAAAAAGTGTGCAGGAACTTGATTCTATTGCTTGACTCGCAGCTTAAATAGTTTCGTAGTCGTAGTAATTCGTAGTACCTACAATTATTATATAAATATTATATTTTTTAAAACTTCCAGCTCATCATGATATATTAAACTGGTACGTATATATTGATTATATGTAGTAAATGATGCCGTGAATTTGTCATTAGATTTACTATGCATTGTTCTAGGCATTGTTAAATAGATGAGATAAGATTCATGCCAGACTAGATGGCAGATGCTAGGATATTTAAGTTCCAAGTGCATGCCCCCAAGGTCTACTACCTAGAAAAAACGAATAAATTAAGGTGGTTATCACTAGTTAAAGTTAGGCACGACTGCCGGTGAGCTAATACAATGGCAATACTTAGGCTTTAGCCAACCATGAGGCATGGTATGCAATGTTTGTTTGTGAGCCTAGGACAATCACTCGAACAGACAGTCACTCAGTCAGAAAAATCCAAAGAAGTCACTACAAAAGTCATCTCGAAAGTAAGCTAATTTTGCTACTGTATTCCGAGTAATTTTTTCCTATAGATGCAAACATTGCAAAGCTTGCAATGCGTGCGCAGCCCTTGCTTGGCCTAGCCCCCGGTATAGCTCGCGGCGTCTCAGCCTGCAGGCTGATCCTGTCAGTCCGCATTAATCGTGCTGCTTCTGAGTCATGCAGGCTGGTGCGGCGGTGTCTATACCCTACATATATTTCGATCAACTACACTTCCAAAGAAAAAAAGTTTTTAAACTAGTTTGAATTAAAGCATACATGGCTTAACATTATATTAATTAATTAAATACTATAATAGATTGATGCATTGTTTTTAATTAACTTACACTTTCACTATAATTCTGGAATTATTTATAGACCGGCACCCAGATTATCGGAGACACAACAATCACCTAATTTTCTGAAACGACGTGCTAAAAAGAATACATCAGTTCAGTGCTGCATTTTGGGTTTTTGAACCAGCACGGGTTGGAAAACCTTGTGATGGAGCCTGAGTGGTTCCCTGACCCTTTCGTGATGATGAACGACGAATTCCTGTTTGTTTTTTCTTTATCTGCTGGTCTCTTGGGGACTCCTTCTCATTCTCACTCATACCGTTCGAGGGTCTGGCACTCATAGGCGGCCCCTTCGGGTTGTCTCTCGAAGTGTGTTCCTGGCTTCCGTCCTCAGTTGTTTCGATCAGAGACTGCTCCACAACGCTCCCTGCACCCCCCTGAGTGGCGTCGCGGTCCGGAGATTCCCCCCCAGGCCCGTCACCACTTAGCTCGGCAGACCCAACGGACCCCTCTCCTGCCTCTCTCCTCTCTGCAGCCCTGAGAAGGTCTATGAACTGCTGCCTCATCTCCTTCAAGCGGAGCATCTCGTGCTCCTTCAGTTTCTTTACAGGAACGGGAAAGGCGACCAGAGCGCCGTCGTCTGCATGACACGCAAGATTCAGGGTCCGCATAAAACAAACGCAGCAAATTGAGCTCCAGATCTCCATCATTGTCTCAAACAACATGACGTTCGCTCATTCACAGATATATGGAAAGAATTGCAAGCCAGGACGCCACGGGTTCAGGAGAAAAGAAAGAAGTCTAGGCAAGAGTGTACCAGACAGAGCGATAAAAACGTCAGGGGGGGCGACGAAAAAGATCTCTTCTCTGCCTGTCATTTCCTGAAGAGAGCGGCGCCACACGGGAATAAAGGCTCTACTGAAACACGCAGAGAAAGTCCCGTACGGAGTGCAGTCATTTGTCTGTACGTCTCTGTCACTGGACGTCCAAGTTGACAGACTGACCGCATCCAATCCAGAGGCTTCTGTACGGGCCCGCAAGGCAGAGGTGAAGAAATTCGGGCGGCGTTTCTCTGTCCTTCGTCAGTACGGGGCGTTGCCTTGTGATCTCCTGCAGGACAGGTATGAGAGAGAAAGCGAAAAGAGAGAATGTGAGATCAAATCGCATTACGAATGTGAACATCTTCCTTCTCCTGTGCCGGCCCTCCAAGTACCTGCTAAACTTTACCTCGTTCAAATGATTTTTAGTTTCACAATACGGAAAGAAAAAAAGGGATACAGACTGCTCTCACAATACAGCAAGGAGAAAAAGGATACAGACTGCTCTCATAATACAGACAGGGAAAAAGGGATACAGACTGCTCAAAATCCGAATTATTTCCGAATAAATCGCCCCACCTTCCCATCTCTGATGTCCATAAATGACAAAACCCCGTTGCCATGCGCACACGCCAAAGCAAATTCATACGGAGGCGGGAGGGCCAGCAGAGCCATCGGCACGCCCTTGGCAGCTCCCGTCTCTGCGACTGGGGCCATTCGAGTGAAAGGCACGTGCGCGTGTTGGACCGGATATGCGAACACGCCCTTACTGCCGACCCCGACTGCCAGCATGGGACGCCCATCCGGTCCCTTTGCGCCTCCATCCGCCCCTCCGAATCCTGAAGCTCCCCCACCTGCTCCACCGGACCGGCCTGCCGTTCTTTGGCTTGGCTGCGGAGACGTGGGAGAGCCCTGCTGTGCTCCCAGGGGGTTGAGGAAATTTGCGAACCCTGCAGGGCCGAGAGACTGTCTCCGGGTTGCCTTCTTGATGGATTCGTTGAGCAACTCCGCCTCGCGCTCCTTCTCCTTTTGTGTCTGCACAGGCAAACGTGGAGAACGATGGAACAGAAAGATAGACTTTTTTACAAGGATGATGAACGAACGAATACAAAAGGAGAGGAACAGGCATGCGTTCTCTTCCATTGATGAGACTGTTGTTCCTGACTTGCTCGTTCACCTTTTCTTTTTTCTTTCCTGAGCCGACACTCTCCTGCGCCTGCTGCTTGGCGACCTCCAGCAAAGGGGCGGCGATGTTCGCAATCTCCGTGACGTTCCAGACCTTCACTGTCTGATCGAGTGAGCCTGCAGGGGGGGGGGAAAGGTCCGAGGGGACAATTGAAGGATCAAAGGTTGTTTGTACAGAAGAGTGTGAGGACCTCAGCCCAATTTTCTTTGCTTCTCATACATTCTGAGTCTATCCGAAAAGTTTCTGGGCGTGCGTCAGATCTTCGCACACATATCCATCATGGGGACCTAATTGAAAAACATCATACGTCAGATAGATGATTCAAGTGAGCGCCTGCTTTCTGCCCTTCTTCAATGCCCCTGACAAATGTCTCTCTCTGCACGTTGCTTCATTCTTTTGTTTTTTGCTGACCAGAGCAGAGAAATTCGCCATCGTGGGAAAGTGCAAGACTTGAGATCGCCTCCTGCATTCAGTTGAATTGGATTCAAGAGAAAAAGAAACAGAAACAGAGAGAAAGAGAGAGTTCGATGGCACACTCCTGACGAGAGAAGGGACGGGAAAGGCGATAGAGAGGAAAGGAGCGAGTCGAAGAGGGAGATTGCACAATGCTCTCACCCCTACTCGAAGGGAAAAAACAAAGGACATGAAAATTGAACGGCTCCACGGACAGGTTAATTAACCAAACAACAATCCATCCATCCATTTAACAAGCCAATCAGGCATCCATCCAATGAACAAACCAAGTGTGCTTGCGTCCTGAAGACGAGGAACGCAGCCTCGATATGCCACCCATAGAGAACTCCTCGATTTCCAGCTGCATGACGGGGGACAAACAAATCAGCGAGGAAACCCCTCAAGCACTTCTCTCTAGTCATGCACTTGTTTCCCCTATTCTGCACGTACTTGTTCATCTAGACATCATTTTTTCTTATTTCTTTCCCCGTTGACAGAAGCAAACATATTAAAAGCAGAATCAAAAACAGACCTGAGAAACAATCATTGTTTTGTGTTGGTGCAGGTGCACAGAATGCGCATCCGTCGATTTATATGCCAGGCAGCTACCAGCGATCAGTTCTGCTTTACGTCGCCCGCCTCCCC
>JAHBMJ010000625.1:0-14621 GCA_018398765.1 Chromera velia | reverse complement strand
CCCCTCTCTCTCTCTCTCTCTCTCTCTCACACACACACACACACACACACACATTTTCTCTCACTCTTAGGACCGCGTGGAAGGAATGCTCTGTCTCTCCCTCCCTCTCTTGCTGCGTTCCTTCCTCCCCAACTTCTTTCCTTCCTTCCCTCCTCGACTGTACCTGTGAGGAACAAAAAGTGCTGCATCCTCAGCAGTCAAACTGACCCGAAATGAGAATCTGCACACAGAGAGGAACGCAGAGAGACAAAGGGAGGGTACGGAAGAATGCAGGTCTATACAGAACACTAATGTCGCTCTGTCTGTCTGTCTGTCTGTCTGTTTGTCTGTTTTTCTGTCTCTCTATGGTTCAGAAAGAAAGTTCGGCAGACTTCAATTTCTATGGTGTTCGCGACGCCTTACAGGAAATAAAAAAAACCAACTTTCAGCAGAGGAGAAGTCAGACAAGGTCCCACCTCCCCCCCCCGGCTCTGTTTGTCTTTGTGTTCGTCTCACCTGATGCGACGGCAAGTACTTGAGAGCCATAATTTCGTCGTCATCGGTTGGGTGTGCAAGGAAGCTTTGCTGCACACACGGAAGGAAGGCAGCGACAGAGACAGAGACAGAGAGGGAAGGCGTTGCATGGAGAGGAAGGCATGATTGATGCAGAAATTTCCTTCCAACGAACTTACGGGTCTCTGCAGAGAGAGTCAGTCAACTTTGTTT
Source organism: Chromera velia (assembly GCA_018398765.1). Taxonomy (NCBI): domain Eukaryota; family Chromeraceae; genus Chromera; species Chromera velia. Next base: position 13,916 of record JAHBMJ010000625.1, on the reverse strand, counting down.
CGCAACTCACACACAGGGCAGCAGGGTTGAGTAGAACGGAGGACCAGGATAGATCCGTAGTCGTTCAACTGTTGAAGAGAGAAGGATGGAAAAACTTCATAGGACCTATAGCAGACGACAACCGTTGAAACAACACAAGGGGACATGCGTGTCGACAGGACTCATTTTGCGTGACAAAAAGGACAGGACTCATTTTGCGTGTCGACAGGACTCCGGAACAGATGACAAAAAGGACAGTCAGCGAAAAGCGGCACAAAGAGACGTACTCATACAGTCACCAACCAACCTCCATTTTGGCTGTTGTTGTTTCTCCTTCGTTGATGAGTCGCCAGACGGAAATTCTGCAATTAACACGCGTGTGTTGACATATTCTTGCTGTGCTTCTTGAAGACGCAAATTGAATCACAGAGAACAATTTTGTGCATGCATAAAGGAAACGCCTTGGTAAGGCAAGACAGAGAATCTGTTTTCTTGTCACTTCCAGCTGCGCTTCTCTCTTTAGACGCACTGGCTCTCCCATGCACACCCCGACGGACCTGCAATCATACCCTCCCGTTGCCACGAGGTCAAACGGGACCTCCATGGGAAGGCCGAGAGTGCGCCTGGCAGCTCTAGTGGCTCCCCAACTTCCCGCCTCTTCCTCTAGGGCCCTCTCGAAGTCTTCCTGTTGGGGGGGGGAGATAAGAAGTGGAAGGGGGAAACGAGACATGATCGAGAAACGCTTGTCTTTGACAAGAGAAGAGAAGTCTTTGACACCATGCAAGAAAGAGGGAAGGTCTTCTCTCAATTGAATACATGGGCCCGAAGGGGGCGGGAGGGCATAGAAAAAGAGGACGGCCTGACCTTTTCCTTTTGCAGATCTTCTAGCTGTTCCATCAATTCTGCAGCAGAGGCGGCTCCCTTCTTTTCGCCCTTTGCCTGGACGGTCTTCCCTGAGGGCGCCTTCGTGTAAGTCGACAGGCCCGCGTCCTTCACTGCCTGTGCGTCTCCGTCAGGCATGCTGAGGGCAGACGCGGCACTTGCGTGACGGAGCGAGAGGCTGCCCCGTCTGAGTGGACCCTCTGGTGGGAGAGCGGTGGAGATCCTAGAGGGACGTCGTACGGCAGGCTCGTCGCTCTCCTCAGAGTCCACGGAGCTCCCTGACCTGTAGCACATGAGAAGAAATAAACGGGAGGGGGGGGAAAGGAGTCCGAGGGAAAAGTAAGCGGCAGTCTTGGAAATCTCGTCGGGGTAAGAGTGACAGCTGGGAGGAACAAGTGATCAAATAAATAGAGCGTTGGATAAGACGAGAAAACGAAGAGAGACAGACGGATGGAACTGCGTACCTTGAGGAGAACAGAGAAACCTTTTGGGCTTTTGCCTTAGTGGACGGATCTTCAGGAGCGGGGTGGTTGGACACGCACACGCACATGCAGGAGACGGAGTTCTGGTGGATTTCCGTTGACCCTGCACGCAAACAGGCAGGCACAATCATTTGGATGCTTGGCAACATGCGGGACAAGAAAGAGAGGGAGAACCACCCTACTAAGACAAGACATTGAAAAGTTGGATCAGGGAACCGGACCTCAGAATTGGAATGCGCATTGATTCTTCCCTGAGCTGAACGATCATGACCCGTGGGGGGGGCACAAGAAGAAGAAGAAAATAGAGAAGCAGATTTTTCCTTTCCCCCTTGTCTCTACTCACTGTCTCCCTCATTCCACCCCCCCTAAGGACCTTTCTCTCCCTTTTCCCTCACCATTGTTTCCCTTCAGAGTCACAGTAGATCTCTCGTCCAGATTCCAGAGACGGAGCTCTCCGTTCTCGTGACCAGAAAGGAGAAGACGCGTACCTGGAAGATACCGCAGACTGCACACGCAAAGGAAAGGCCGAATGGATAAGCAGGAATGGTTTCTAAGGCAGTCTCGGTGCAGTGTCGACGACAGATTGTGACGCTAGAAGACAGCGAAGCACCGAGAGAGAATCGGGAGGCCTGAGGAAAGTATGAGCCCAAAGAGATTCAGAAAAGGCGAATCGGTCCCTACAGAAGAAGAATGGTCTTACGGCATGAAAGGACGAAAGCAGAAGACCAAAAGAAAAGACGGGGGAAAGGAGAATGGAGACGAATGACTATACATGAAAAGATAAGCAGAATGTTTTTCATAAAAAAGTGTTGAACCAACCAAGTAATTTCACTAGACTTTTCCTTCAGCTGCGTAAGGCACGTATGAGTTGTCAAGTCCCACCTGCATCCGGCCACAAATTCACAAAGAGAATCACTGGCAGGGCGCTTGAGGAGGATCCTCAGCAAATTGGGAAAAGTGCCGGGGAGTCATGAGGAGTCAATTTAAAAAGTCAAAACAAGATAAGAACGAAGCAAAACAAGGGGAGCGGAGAAAGCGAAGTCTGTGTTCGATGCCAATCTTCTTTGTCAACCAGCTGTTTTCTTCGCCCTCCGCTCCTCTCTGCGTGGACCCCCTCCCCCTCTTGAGAACTCATCCGATCCATGCACTGACTCACGATCTGATGAAGTTGTCCGTGGCTGCCGAGTAGAGCCTTCCTCCCTCCAGAGACGGTCGAAAAAAGAGACCAGCACAGAGACCTGAGTGCGCGAAAACCTCCACAATCTTCGGAGATCTGCACGCAAAATTCGGACGCACGTCGAGGTCAAGAAAAGAAAAGAGATTCAAATTAGAGAGAGCAGCACAGAACTGGGATCTGTCACTCTCCATTAAACAGTTCTCTTTTGCTCTCCAAAGTGCTCCATTTCCTCAAGTTCTCTCAGCAGTCTTTTGCATGACAACCTTTCTTCATTTTGTTCACACTTGTGTTGTCCATCGCCCTTTCTCCCAAACTGGATCGAGACAGGGACTCAGAAAGTGAGAAAGCATGGAAGACAATCAAGTTATCAAAGAGACAACGGGCCGCCCCCTCTCTGCGTCCAGGTTCTTGCGATACGGCTTCAACGCTTGCCCGAAGAAAATGGTAACAGATCCTCCCGACATCAGCACGCCCTAGATGCATCAGGGAGGACAGCTAGACAGACAGACAGGCAGACAGACAGACAGACAGACAGACAGATAGACAGACCTGCTGAGGGAGAGAACCCTGACTGCGTACTGGGTCTGCACGATCAGGGCGGCGCCCTCTGTGGACAACACAGACAAGAAGGGCAAAACAGAACAGAAGAGAAGACAACACAAAAGAACAACGAACGGAAGGAACTTCGTCAGGAAAGGACCAGGGGGGATACGCAGTGTCAGCAGGAATGCCCACAAAAGAAGCAGGGAAAGGTGCAAAAATGGGAGGAGAGAGACAACGAGAGAGGAAGACGCACAGGTAGATGGGATGACAGATAGATGCATAGGTACAGACGGGGAGAGAGCGAGAGAGAGCGAGCGAGAGAGAGAGAGAGAGAGAGAGAGAGAGAGAGGTGTCAAACGGATGCGGTACCCATTCAGAGGTATTCACGACACAAAACTGTCAAAAACGCAGAAAAGCAGGCCGACTCACCATCTGCCAGGGTAATTTTATGAAGTTTCTCTCCGTTTTCTGTCAGCTGCTTTGCCTCAGTCCACTCTTCTGCTTGAACGTCAAACCTGCCAGTGCAAAGCCAAAGAGACAAGAGGGTCATAGGTTTCTTCAGATTTGGTTTTCGTGTTTTCCATGAGTAATCCTCTCCGTATGTCCGCCCTTTTGTCAAAAGTTGACGCAGCTGCGTTCTTTGGACTTTTGTCCACCCTTGGTATCCTTTGTTTTGTTTCTTGCTTGTGTGTCTTCTTTCTGATGGTAAGTCAGACTTCCTGCCCCCTTGCTGCGTTCATTGCATTACTCTTCTATTGAGGAGAACCTCGCTCACGCAAAGCCCCCCTCCCCCCAAAAGACTCAAGAATAGAAATGGACAGAAGACGCTGCATGCCGATAGAAAGACAGACAGAGAGACAGACCAGAAGATCCCGCCGCCCTCGTCCGCAACGATCAGCTCGTTATTGGCGTCATCCCAACAGAGGCATGTGAACAGTCTGCATGCAGGCCGGTAAGGAAACAGAAAAAGAAAGAAAACAGAGCGCAGAAATACACAGTCAGAGAAAAGAGTGAAAATAAGAAAAGCCGTACCCACTTGAAAGGGACAGAGTCATAAAGAGAAAGCAGAGAACACGCGACCCTTCCCCAACCTACTTAAATGCCGAGAGCGAAAGACTGAATTCGCACCAAAGTCACTTCAACCCCCCCTGCCGACCTGTCGAGGGGATTTGCCTCCACGCTTTTGACAGACGCGGGGACGAGAAAGCAAGGCGGCACCGCTGCTCCCTCTGCGTTCGTCCCCCCTCCCGCAGCTCCCCCAGAGACAGCAGAAGAAGGTGCAGCAGCAGAGGGCATCTGCTCCCTTCCGCCCGCCCCCCCTGAGTTCCCGGGGCCCGCCACTGCAGACGCCCCCTGAGCAGCGTCTGTCGGGTTTCCCCCCGCGGGTGCGCGTCTGCTCTCGTCGACGTCCACGATGTACAGTCTCCTGTCGAACCCGAGGAGGGCAGCCAGACTCTCGACAGGAAGAGCGAGGACCTGCAGGGCCCCTCTTTGGAGAACCTGCAGAGGGGGGGGGAGGGAAAGGGTTAGAGAGCAGTTGGAGTCAGTCAGTAAACAAGCTGAAAGAGCGTGAGGCTCACATAAAGTAAGAACCAGAAGGGACACGGAACTCGTCAGACATCCTGCAATCACTTTATTCTTCCACCCTTGTAAACGACAGACCTGCAGCCGTGCATCCCTGTGGAATGCGGTCTGCTTCCAGCCCTGGTGACTCAAATTGAGGGACCGTGCAGCTGCCCCCTTCACGGCCACAGGTGCAAGGGGCGAGTTTTGTGCGTGTGCGTGTGCAGATGCCATGAAAGCTGCGGCCTCGAGGGACCTGCCCACTCCCTCCAATGACGGCTGCCTCTGCTGCTGCGGTTGTTGCTGTCCTGTGCTGTTGTTATGAGACGTCTCGTGGGTCTGCACCTGTAGCTGTGTCTGTCCTGCAATCGGCGTATACATCAATTTGAATACCGTCACAACGCCCTCGGAAGAGCCTGCAAGGAGCTCTAAACCTTCAGTGCCCTCGCGAGGCGAAGTGCATGTGTACCACGTCTCTCTCTCCTCTGCACGTCTCCACGGAAAGGGAGAAGACAGGCCCTCCAAGTTGAAGTATTGGTGAGCAACAAATGCCGGGTACCGGAGGACAGCCCTCGTCGGGTCGGGTCTCCAGATCACAAGGGACCCTCCAGAAGCACAGGACACAAGAACAGCAGACGCATAAGCAAGAGCCAGGATAGTCCCCCCGTGCCCTTGCAGCGTCTGTATGCACTTCCCCTTTCTGCTGATGGCATGATCGACATCCGGGAAGTCCCACACCTTGATGGACCTGTCTGCTCCCCCAGAGAAGAGGATTCCGTTACCACGATACAGAGTCTGCTCAAACAAGAGCGCAGAGACCAGACCCAAGTGGGCAGTCAGGTCGCCATTGGGTCCAGACAGGAGCTCAATGTGTCGGTCTTCTCGAGGTCGTTTGCCGTACCAGAGCGCTGTCCGAGCTTCAAAGATGAGAATCTTCCCTGACGAGAGAGCGATGACCATCGCGTGTTTTGAGAGGACCAAAAGTGATGCAGACACGTGGACGCATCCATCTTTCTTTGCCCTCAGCACGGACTTGGGGGCTTGAAATTCAGAATGCTCGTATGCATACACCTGTTTCACATTCACCTGTATGGGTGATGACAAAATTTGGAAGGTCTTTTCTTTCTTCTTCTTTGTGGACATCTTGTATTGAACACGTCAACAAGGTTTTTGAATCCGTCTACCTGCCTGAGACAGGCAGCATCGCACGAATCGAGCGTGTGGTCAGGGATGGAACAACACTGAACAACACACTTTGAAACACGAACAACAGTTGCTGAAGGATTGTACCGTCTATTTCGTTTGGTTGCTTATCACGTTTTCATTGGAGGAAGGTTTGAATCTGGCACACACCTGGGATTCAACCTGAGACGACAGTGTACACACTCGTAAAAAGCGAAGGACCACATTGCGCACTCAGTGTACTGAGCACTGTACGTGTTGGACAGTCCCCTACAGCTACATCTGCATCTGCATGCAGCTTAGTACCATCTTAGTACCCGGCCCGCCCCGCCCCGCGCCGGGCATGCCGGGGCCTCAGCATGCATACGCGGTCCGCGCGCGGCGCGCGAGGGGCGGACCTGCGAGGGCCGCGGGCGGTCCGGTCATGCAGACTTGCACGCGCGCGAGACTGCATGCGCAGGCGGGCAAAAAGAATAGATCGGAAGACCGCGTGATGCCAAAAAGTCTTCTGAAAAGGTGGTGTAGCTCTCTCCTCTCAACTTCCCTCTCCCTTCAACAAAAAGTCAAAAACGATCTGACAGAGTGCTCGATCTCCTCGAGAATTTCCTCTTCTTCATAGTGAATTGGACTTCCACTACCGCTTTTCATCCTTGTCTGAAACCGAGACGCTAATACAGGTCTTCATTCCGTGGATCTCCGTCAGTCTTCAAGATGCACAGAAGGCTTCAAGTCCTTTTGCTTCTCAGCGCTTCCGTTGGAAGTCTCTGTGAGCCTTCACCTTCTAACAGTACATACAAGTCACACTTTGCCACTACAGTCGAGAAAGATGCGAAAGAGTTTGGCACGGCTGTCGGTTCAGAGTTCAAGAAGTTGGCCAATGGCACTTCCCACTTTTTCGAGTCTCTGTTCAAGGGTACGGAGAAGAAAGAGGCTGGAGGATCGAAACGTCTTCTCTCAGATTTGGCAGGAAAAACGGCTGCTGCGTCTGTAGTGAAGCCTCCCAGCGAGGATGAGGAGGGTGCGAGTGTCGGGTTCAGAGAAGCCTCGAGGTATGTCGGGGACTTCTCGAGCCGTCTCCTCTCTGAACAGGAGAGCGGAGACGGGAACGGAGAAGGTACCCAGGCAGCCGAGGCAGGGAAGGCAGCTGGGGAAGCTGCAAAGAAGGAGGGTGAGGCGATGGCTGGAAAGTTTCAGAACTTCGTGAACGGTACAGATTGGCAGAAGTTTGCCAACAGTGAGGAATGGAAGAAATTCGCGAACGGTACAGACTGGCACAAGTTTGCTAGTGGGGCCGCTGACGAGTGGAACAAGTTTGCAGATGCAGCGGGGGGATTCTTCCAGGGTCTGTTCTCTCCCAACAGCCAGAACCAGAAGACGGAATCGGGAAGTTCCGATGCCAACAGAAGGCTACGTGATGAGAGGGAGAGGTATGGAGGTGATGTGGGTGGGCCTGTTCCTGACTATCCCGGTGATGCTTATTATGCGGGGCCTTTTCCCGGTGGCCCTTTTCCCGGTGAGAGTCCTCGTCGGTTGAGAGAGCATGATGAGAGGGAGAGGTATGGAGGTGATGTGGGTGGGCCTGTTCCTGACTATCCCGGAGACGCTTATTATGCGGGGCCTTTTCCCGGTGGCCCTTTCCCCGGTGAGAGTCCTCGTCGGTTGAGAGAGCATGATGAGAGGGAGAGGTATGGAGGTGATGTGGGTGGGCCTGTTCCTGACTATCCCGGTGATGCTTATTATGCGGGCTCTTTTCCCGGTGGCCCTTTTCCCGGTGAGAGCCCTCGGAGGTTGAGGGGGTCTGCTTCTCATGTCTGAGTGTGCATCCTTGAATCTTGTAGTCCCTTGAAAGATCCATCACTCGATGACACGCGTGCGTGTGCATGCATCATGCATTCGGTTGAATTTGCGTTGTTATATCTGTGTGCTGATGTGATCACTGGTGTGATCATTCAATCACATTCAATAAGGCGTTTCTGACTTTCGAGGTTTCGAGATCTGCACTCGGTTGCTGAAGGTCCTGAACTTTGAACAGCCAGAAAAGCTGACTGTTCGATATCACCACAATACCAGTGAGCCTGACCCAACGTAAAGTTGAAATATCTTTTTATTTCCAAATAAAAAAGATTTTATAAGCTAGCTGAAGAGGCTAAGAAACAGTTTCACAAGTTAAAAACTTGGCTCTGCACTCCAAAAATAAAAAGAAAAAAAAAGAAAGTTTCCGATCTTTTATTTTTTTTTTTATTTATCAACTGAAAACTTACACAGTGAAAAGTATATGGTTTTCAATGCAACACCCCGTGCAACACTCTTGCAACACTTGAACAACAGTTGTTTACCTATTGAATGTTATGATAAATAAAAAAAAATCCATTAAAAAAAAATGTTTTCTCATCTTTTATTTTAATTTTTTTTATGTATAGTGCAGAGCCTATATAGGTTTAAAAAGTTAAATTAACTAGAATTCTAGCTAGAATTAAGTAATCACATTATCAGTTTTTATAAAAAGAATAAATAACTTAAGAACAATGATTTACATAATCCTTATCTTCTTATAATTTACAAATTAAAGAACAATTTTAGGTTATAATATCGTTATATAACAATTGAAGTGATTCAAAGTTTAAAGTAATACTGATTGATAGTGATACTGATCGATTTAATTGACACTTTACTATTTAATTCAAGTAGAGAAAACACAGTCTGTTTAAGCATTATTACCCTTCTACTAGAAACTATCCTACTAGAACTTAATAAGTCTATGATTAAGTTGCTCCTAGTTGCGAATGGTAAAAGTATGCCGCATCGCTGTTTCTTGATTCTAATTCATATATTTATGATTAGGACTGCCCTAGCAGTGTGTCCAGCTGCGCATCGAACCTACTGAACGTCAGACGCTCATTTATGGGCCGATGGCGATAGTGAATGATGATGATGATGATGATGAGGACTAGGATTTAGTATGACTCATATAATGATGTCCAGAGGGTCAGTCTCCCTCTTGAGGGCCGACAGTTTCAGTATCAAATGTACTATGAATGTTTACTTCTGTCAAATAGACTTCTGCTGCATATATGGCTTCTATCGGCTTCTAATTGAGGAAATGAAATGCTGAAACGCACTTAGTCTAGGCCTCAGACTTCCTCGCAATACAAACTAAGTAAACCGCTAGAAACTAAATCGCCATTCTAGTCGCTATTATTAGTAGAATATTAATTTAGCTAGATTTTATTTTTTAAAGAATAACCGTGTAGAGTAAGCTAATAAAATTATTTATCCGATTGTAGTAGGCAAAAAAAAATCAAACCATTTCTGACATGCAGATTGGTGAACCCTTTTCACTTGGATCGTCGAAGAAAACTGTTCACCTATAGGTCATCGAAGAAAACTGTCCATGCACTTGTCCACCTATAGGTCGTCGAAGGAAAGAAAAAAGGATAAGGGGGGAAGAGCTGACTAACTGTTCTAATCTGACTTGATTGGGTGTAAAGTCTGGCAGCAAAGATGAGATGGGACCGCCTTAGCAGTATTAGCATGCCCCTGCGTTTAGCAGCATCTTCATCATTTGCTTAACCCGACTGCACTTTAACCCCTCCTTCGCTCTCACTGCCTCTAAAGGTGATGTGAGGACCAGAGAGCCCCCCATATTCAAAAGCCCTCGCTGGTTCGGGGCCGCCTCCCACTTCAATAACAGAGTCACAAGGGGGAGGTCTAGCATCGCAGCCGCTTCCACCAGAGGCATACGACGCTTTCCATCCATATCTGTCACCCCTCCCACAGCCACCCCACTACAGAGAAGAAACTCCACGACCGACAGCCTTCTCTACTAGGTGCACTCAAGAGAGTGCAGCCCGTGACCATAACCTGTTATGACGTTCAGGTCTGCCCCCCCAGCAATCAGCTCTTCCTCGGGAGGTCGGAGCTCCAGGAAGATATATTAGATCACTGGATGATGGGCGGACTCTTTCCCCTCCTCTTCTCCCAACATACCACAGGCATTCGGGTTTGCCCCCGCCTTCTGGTATAACGACCGCACAAGGTCGGAATCTTTCATGCAGCACGCCAATAAGAGAGGGGAGACGCGACTCAAACTGGCCGTCCAATGTGATTTGAAATGTGGGACAGCGCGCCCCATGATCATTGACAATCAGCAGCTTTGCCAGCTTGGCTTGGCAAGCTTCAAGGCTCATGGGCCCGGTGGCGAAGGGAGGGTATTGGGAGCAGTAAGGATGCCAGCAGGCGATAAATCTACAGAGACCACCGATTGTTCTTCTTCTTCCTCAAGGTCAGACTCTTCTTCAGAGAAAAAGAAGTCAAATTCGGAATCGATTTCGAAACTGTAGATGGATAGCGAATCTGACTCACTGTGGTTGCTCTCAGACTCGTCGACGGCCCAGAATCGGTCGTCTTCTTTGTGCCATTCGTCCTCATCAACTTCCTCTCCCTCCCAACTAGGGTATCAGAACGTCAAGACTGCTGGCACTCTACCCCCTTCAAGGTCTAGATGCTCAATTGGGCCTACACCTTCCTTCCTAAGCAATACGAACTATAGAACGGTGTAACAAACCTCTTCACGCTTGAGGACTATGTTTGCGTCGGCATGCCAACTGAGGAGGAGAGATGTGAGAAGGAATTCTGCGTCGTGCACCTCTTTCATGACAGCAATGAGGAGAGGTGAGTGGCGCGCTCGTTTTCCTTTCCTCACCCTCTGTGTCACCGCCCCCCTCTCTAAAAGAACCTTCGCTGACTGTGTCAGTCGTAAAGAGCAAGCGAGGGAGAGGGGTGTGTTTCCCCCCCTGCTGACAACATTGAAGTCCGCTCCCGCATCTGCTAGAGCCTCAAGGGTGGCGGCACAACGGGTATCGTCGACTAATCGAAGTTAAAACCCATTCTACCCCTTTTGAATCCAACCGCCAAGTTGAACCAGCAAAGGAAGGCGGGATCTCTTTAAAGGTCCCTGCACCTCTGCCAACACCCTCACTGTCTCAGCATTGCAGTGACGACACGCCAGACCGAGGGCTGTTAAATTCATCTTTGAAATTATGTAGCCATCGAATGAGTATGTGTACTCATTATGCTCAACAAACATGAATTCAACGTACCAAAACTCCTATTCAAGGCAACCCGCTTCTTTGGCCTTCCCTAGGGCCTTCCTAGTGAGGTGCCACCGGAGATCGAGACCGCTTTGTTGCTTGTTTGTATTATTCAAGACCAACTGTTACAACATGTTGAGCTTCAACAGCACTGCAGGCTGAGCAGCGTTCGAAGCACAGTGCAGCCGTATACTGACTGAATGGAGTGCTGGTCCTACAGGTCCATCCATCCCCCAGCATTTAAAACCATACCCGCCTCTTCGAACTTTCCTGCTCTGATTAGAGCAATGCCATGAAGCAACGGACGATCGGTGATACGCTCCAAAACATGACTTGAACGAGCCGTCCGAACCTCAGTGCGAGAGTACCAAGAATCGGGATGGAGAGTCTTCCCTTGGAACAACCTGGTCAAACGCTCGCTTGTCAGATCGAAAATGGCCTCGTCAGAGAGATTTAAAAAGGACTCTCTATCGGGGTTTGTCAGCTTTCTTTGGCTGTTAGGTTTATATGAGTTTGACGACGTGTTCGGTTGGGAATTGGCGGTCTACTTCAAAAACTGCTCACACTTTGGAGAGCACCGTTTCTTCCGAAGTACACGTGTGAGGAGAAATGGGTAGCGCTTTGCAATGCCTCACAAGGCAAGGATCTGTTGGAAGCCTTTCATATTGTCGTGTTTAAAACAACTGTCAATGAAGGTCCAAACGTCTTCTCTCTCTCTGGGTTTCACAAAACCGTCGCACACGCTCCCAAATCCTGAACACGTCGGGTCATCCCTCAGGGCGAGCAGCTCATTATAGATAGACGAAAGCTTGCAGAAGCCTTGGAGGCCGAGGAGTCCACTGCCGACCACCACTCGAGCGATTTCCATGCTCTGAATCTTCGGAACTTTCTTCGTAGTCATGCTGCTGTTCAAATTCACTTTTGGCGGAGAAAATCAGACCCCAATAGGAACCTTTCTCCTTCTGTGATGACTGTTCAGCCCAGCAGAGAGAAACCGAATAAAAAATGATAGAACAGGCTAAAGAACACTTCACTATTGCTTCTACAGAGTGCAGGGCTCTTGCGCGATTCTACGGTAGGACTAAGCAATGAATCGAAGCCAGCCTGAGATCGTCGCTGGAAAAACAGAGAAACAGAAAACTTCCTGAAGAGCAATGGAAGTGCGGACGCTCAGGCTTCGAAAAGTTCTCATAGAATCAATGGGAGCTATAAAGACTGTCTGAGAGGTCGTAAAACACTGAGGAAGAATTGGCAGCACGCTTTAATAGAGAGAGTCTATACAGAGTGCACATGCATAATATATTATGTATTGATAGTGCATCACATAGTATTAATTGACTCGATCGCTTCAAGTGAGATGTCGTAATGTGTATGTTGCATCAATTTGCAACATGTTGCACGATGTATAGAGAAAAATTGCACATACAGTCAGATTGGCCAACCCAGTGTATCGATTTCGATCGAACCAAACAAGCGCTTTCATGTCACTTCATAAAAAATCGAACACACAAAAAGAAACAAAACAAACTTTTAAGCAACTGACCAACAAAAGAGGATGCTCTTTCCATAAGTAGAACAAGGCCACGAAGAGCGGGAAGCGTGCATGTTGAGATGAGTACCGCCAAAGCCACTTTCCAAAGTCCAGTTTCGCTATTTCGAACTCAAGGTCGAAATATATACCATTTCGGCAAGCGCCGTCCAGATTGCGCTCACGGTATTGCTCACTCAATCAAAGCCTTCCCCAAGTAGAAAGGATTCATAACACAAAGAGGAAAGCTGCTGGAAGCAAATAAGAGCGCCACAGAAGAGCAAACCGCTCGTAAACGGAAATTCTGGTCTGTACTGGATCGGAAGTCTGGTATCCAAAGTTTAACGCAGATCAATCTGACTTTGGGTGTTTCGAAGTTCAGAGCAGGTGATAGCTATTCCCGCCTTGTGTAACACACAGACCAGCTTATGCAAAGGTTTCCGGTAAGGCATATAGATGGAGATCCATTTTAAGTGGTTCACATCTACTTCCAGACTGAAACCAGCTCAAACTAACCATTCGGAGAGAAGCTGCAATTTCTGAATGATCGACAATTTGACTGCGCAGGTGTAAATTTGTGTGCAACACATTGCAACACTAGTTTGCTTGCACCGGTCGTGAGCGGTGGGCGGCGCGGGCGGCACTGACTGCCACTGAGGCGGCGCGGTTCCCCCGGCCCCTGCGCGTGGGCCATGCATGCGCATGCAGTGACGTGGGGCCGCGCGGCCCGCGCGGCGCGAGGGGTGGACCCCGGCCTGCCGCTCTTGCGCGCGCGAGCGCGTGCACGCGCGGGCAATCAAAAGAATAGATCGGAAGACCGTGTGTCACCTAAAAAGTCTTCTGCAAAAGTGGTGTGGCTCTCTCCTCTCAGCCTCCCTCCCTTCAACAAAAAGTCAAAAACGATCTGACAGAGTGCTCCATCTCCTCGAGAATTTCCTCTTCTTCATAGTGAATTGGACTTCCACTACCGCTTTTCATCCTTGTCTGAAACCGAGACGCTAATACAGGTCTTCATTCCGTGGATCTCCGTCAGTCTTCAAGATGCACAGAAGGCTTCAAGTCCTTTTGCTTCTCAGCGCTTCCGTTGGAAGTCTCTGTGAGCCTTCACCTTCTAACAGTACATACAAGTCACACTTTGCCACTACAGTCGAGAAAGATGCGAAAGAGTTTGGCACGGCTGTCGGTTCAGAGTTCAAGAAGCTGTCCAACGGCACTTCCCACTTTTTCGAGTCCCTTTTCAAGGGTACGGAGAAGAAAGAGGCTGGAGGATCGAAACGTCTTCTCTCAGATTTGGCAGGAAAAACGGCTGCTGCGTCTGTAGTGAAGCCTCCCAGCGAGGATGAGGAGGGTGCGAGTGTCGGGTTCAGAGAAGCCTCGAGGTATGTCGGGGACTTCTCGAGCCGTCTCCTCTCTGAACAGGAGAGCGGAGACGGGAACGGAGAAGGTACCCAGGCAGCCGAGGCAGGGAAGGCAGCTGGGGAAGCTGCAAA
>JAHBMJ010000624.1:33088-43559 GCA_018398765.1 Chromera velia | reverse complement strand
CCCCCGAGGTTCAGAAGCCCGCACTTCTGAACCTTGGGCCAGGGGGGTCAAACCCCCCTACCGCCAGGTCTAGACATGGGCTTATCGTGGGTCCGAGAGGCGCCGCCACGGGGCCAGAGGGGGTGGCGGCACCCTGCTCCTTCGATGCACGCAGCCGACTTTGCCTCTGTCGGCCAATAATCGGGTCTGAAGTCTCTTGTCCGTCTTGAAGGTCCACAGGTTCAAAACTGCGGAGTTCTGAACCTCTGAGCAAACGGACTTTTCCCATAGAAATGTTGCCACAAAAAACGCTCTGTCAGATGTTTTCTGACAGTTTTTGAAGATGTTTGATAGAGCGTTTTCTCGGTTTTAACTTTTTTTTTGGGAGTGCACTTTCGGGGCTCTGCATGGAGGAGACGGCTGTAACAACAGTTGCTTGGTCACCTCGGGTCGGGACAAAGTGGAGCTTGCAGGTGGGTCCAGTGGAGACCAGCCGTCTTGATCTTGTTTCCAACGTCTTTTTGCTTGCTGTTGCTCCTCCTGTTCAAGCGGGGAAGGGCTGCTGGCCTTATTTAGGTGTTAAAGTATTGCTGCCCTCATCGCTCTCCTTACTCTTTCCTTGCAGGTCACAGTCTTGGGAGCCCCGCAGTCAACCCCCAGGTCAGCCTGTCCGGACCCGCTGCTTCTTAGGCTCGTGGTCTTTTCTTTGGGACCTTGTACACACAGAATAAGCTAGACAGAAGTGCTTCCTTGACTGTATAAAGCGTGAACGCCTGTCGCTCCATGTTTGCAGGTGTTGGTGGACGGAGACTTGGGGACACCTGCAGGTCAGTTAAGGAAGCACGGCTCGCTCTCTCACTTTGCATGATGATTTACTTAGCATCCAGCTTCTTTGTTCTGCTAGGAGCTTGACAGAAACGCACAAGGGAGGTCACTGAGAGAGGGTCGATGGAGAGTCTGCTGGAGCCTCCATTTTTTAACCGCCTCTTCTGAAGCTTTGCACAGCTCTCAGTCGTGCCAGACATTTTTTCACCCAGACCAATCGCTTAGCTTTCATGCATTTGAATGTCTTCCACTTGCTCCGTGTGTGTCAGTCTTTGAAATTGGTCCATACTATCCTGATGCAAGTGCTCCTTACTCGTTCATCCTTTCTCATTTGTCGCACTCCGTACTAGTCTCCGTCTAAACATCTGGATCTACCTACGGACCTGTCCTTCTTTTTCACAGTTTCTCATTGACACACGCAGAACGATTTGCAAGCTTTTGCACTGTGTAGTGTGAATTCTTTGTAAAAAAAATTATATTGTCTCTGTGCTCTGTTCTTCGGAATCTTGTCCAACCCCTGCTGACCGCCTCCTATCTGGTCTGACCAGCCTAGCTGTGAAGCCCTCCTTCCTGCACTGTTTCCCTTGCAGAAAAAGCAATTCTTTATTGTTGATTGGCGGCACTAAACGTTGCTTTTGAGCGTATCCATTAGTGTTGTGCCTGTGTATTTCTTTGCAGGTCTACGTGCCGCGGTGATTATAATTTTTCCTACCATGCATCCCAGCTAATCAACCAGTCTTTTGAGCATATTTGAGCAGATTCGCACAACAGTAACGATTTTAAATGCTTTAAAAGGCTCTAGATTGCTTTAAGCAACCTAGTTTTACTTTATAATAAAGCTAGAATATAGTAAATTTAAAAGTCACTTTAAATTCCACTAAGTCCTACTTTAAAGTCCACTCTGTTGATGCGTCTGCTGAGCATAAGCAAGTGCCTTGTCAACCGCATGAAGGGAACGAGCAGACGGACGAGAGTTGTTCTTCGAGAGAGCAGAAAATAGAAAAGAAAGATGCGGCTGACTCTTCACCAACCAACCGAGCTTCCCGACTTTTTCTTGATGTGGCTCTTGAAGAGACATGTCGATCTCTTCGTCTGCTGACATAAGGAGATCTTTGTCTGTCAGCTTGACTGCTTTCTTTATCTCTCCCTCCCCTCCTGGAATAAGAGACGTAGCATACTGACCCTGATCTCACAACATGGTGGAACCAACCATGCGCACATACATACCTGTATACGCATGCAACTCACCATCATCCATCACCTTCGGATCATCCCTCTAAATGTGCTTCTGCAACTTTCTGACTTCTCCACATGCATCTGATGCAAAGAGAAACAAGTCATCGACATGCATTAACAGAAGACCACACGTATCCCCCTTTCTGTCTCTCTTGACAAGAATGCTTTCTGCTATCTCTGCCCATCCCTCCTTCGCTGCCACGACTTCTTTGAAGAACTTCGTATACCTTCTGGGAGCGTCCTTCAACCCGTAGGCAGCCCTTTGGATTTTCACCACAAGGCTTGCTCGCAGCTCTGGGATGATATGGAAAGGAAGGTCTGAGGGGAGAGACAACCAAATGTCCTCATCCTCATAGGGGCATTGCAAGAATGCAGTGGAGACATCCGACTTGGCTGCTTTCAACCCTCTCGTCAGAGCCCACACAATGGAGGCCCTCACAAGCCCGGAATTAGCAGTCCCCGAATACGTTTCCACAAACTTCCTTTTATCCTCAAACCCCCTGACGACAAGTCTACTCTTGGCTACTCTCTCTCCATTCTTCAATTTCCATGTGCGCACAATCCGGAGTGTCAGTGGTTTCTTTCTTTTTGCTCTTGCGTCACTTGCCTCCATAGCAGAATCGAGCACAAAAACAAAGCAGTCCTTCCACCTACGGAATTCCTTTTTGTCACTCTCCTTGAAGAGTCCCTGATGAATCTCTTCTGCTGTTGCCTCAACGTGCCCTTTCATCGAGTTCTCTTCTCGAGACACGAGCTTGCACACAGCTGCCGCTTTCTACACTCGCAGAACAAGAGAAAGCGCTTTGTCGAAACGCTCTCCTGCCTCCCGCTCAGCCATCCGCTGCCTCTTTGCTCTAAAGGCTCTCATCTTTTCTCTGCGCACTTTCCGTTTCAGACGACAAAACCCAACAAACTCTGGTTGCTCGACTTCCTCACTTGCTCCTCCCATACCCCCTCACCGGTGGAACTGAGCTGACCACCGGTGGAAGCATCTGGAGCAAGGGCATTCACTCTGAAGAGCGAATTGTCATCGTTGCTGTGCACAGAATCAGAGTCCAGAATGTCGGGATACTGAATGGCGTTTTCTTCTGCTTCCACGGAAGGGTCCCAGGCAGCTGAGTCAGACGCTCTTCCCCCCGGGAAATCTCCACTCGCTCCTTCTCCCCCGCCACGAACGCGTGCGAGCGCCTCGGCAGGGATCTACATTCCCTCCCCAAACTGGAAATGGGCAGCCACTTCATCACCCTTGCAGTCATCGATCTCTTCTAAACGAGACGGCTTCCACTGTCCTGTTCGGGGGCTTTGTTGAAGAACAGCCACGTTAATGCGCCTCTTTTCCTCCTTCATCACTTGTGCGGGAAACCAGGTACCCCCTGCTCTTCGTGCTATCACCCCCTTCTTTCGTTTTGACGACTCCACTGGCAGGCCTGAACCGTCTCCTTCATTCAAGGGCGCTGCTGGCTCAGCTCCACCCCCAGAAACGTCTCCATCCTTGTCAAAGGACTCCATGGACACAGGCACCCCCCGTCTTTGCACCGTAGTGCGTCGAACAGGGAGCTCCATATCAAAATCGGACCCATCATCATCGTCATCGGAACTGGGGACGTCTGTCTCCTCTTCATCTGAACGGTGGGACTGCTGCTGCTGACGGGGAAGGCAATTGGCTCCTTCTTCCCCCACCCACCGATGGAGACGGACCTGAGACGGATGGAGTCGCACCCCCACCCATCTACCCTTGCGGTTGCACACAACAGAAACAACCTTCGTCGAGAGAACACCCCCAAAAAACCCAACCTCCCCCCTTGGCTCCCATCCCTGCACATGCCCTGGCGCCCTATCAACAAAGCGCACTTGGTCCCCGACAGTCACCGGAGACACCCCTGCAGAGCCCTTTCTAAATATAGCAACATCTGGGGAAAGACCTGTCGCTGAATGCACAGTCGCGTTCAACTGCTGTGCAACACCCTGCAGGAAGAAAGGCCAAAGAAGGGATGGAAGACGGAGAGACAGAAAGAATTTCCGAATGAGGGCCTTCACTGAAGCGTTCACCCTCTCCACTCGACCTTAGAATTCGAGAGTGTAAGGTGCCCTAAACTTATGATGGATGCCTTTCTGCCTGCAAAACCGTTCATACGAGTGGGCAGTAAATTCACCTCCATTGTCAGAGCACACGACTTTCGGCTTTCCTTTCCCCAACTTCTCGTACTTCCGCGTCCACGCAATGAGATGCGTGACCGTCTGCCACTTATGTTTCAGTGGCAGCAAGTCGATCTTTCTTGTCGCTCCATCAACAAGAACAGACACTCAAACAAATCCCCCTATCCCCCTGCACCTCGATTTGAATAAATCATAGAAGACAACGTCATTAAAAGACTGAGAGGCAGAGACACGATCAGAAGAAGAGCGAGGCACCTTCCACGCACAAGCATTTACGAAGACACATGCAGGACATTCATCATGCACATTATCGCACTCATATAAAGAGACATCCATTCCTTTCTCAATCAAGGTAGAAAAGAGACGCTTCCCACTCGCATGGGAATACCGGTGATGCAAGAGACGCAAAAGACGCTTCCTTTCCTCTGCTTTCTCTGGAAAAGAAACCTTCTGTCCTTCTTTCTCCTTCCTATCTGCATCACTATCTGCGTTTTCATTCTCTTTTCCGTTCTCGGACTGTCTAAGCCTTTTGCCTCTCTCCTCTTTTTTCGCCCTTTTGGGCTTTTTTATCTTTTTGTTTCCATTCTCCTTTTCAAAGAGGAAAGTTTCTGTCACCAGTGGCTCAGCAAAACGGACTCGGCGGGGTGCCTTCCGCTTTGCTTTTGCCGGATGAGCAGACTCCCAGACACGAGACATTTCTTCCTGCCCTTCCTTCATAACGAGGACTGGCAACCCCCCAAAGGATTCAACAAGCGCAGAAAACTTTTCTCCGTTCTCGTCAGTCAGATATACAATACCACTGCCTTCTTCCAAACTCACTTTCTTGACGTGGGAAGACAAGGGAGAGTGAACGACATCAGGGGAAAAAGCGGGAACTTCACGTGTATTCCTCCATTCACCTCTTTCAACATCAAAGGCAGGGAGACGATACTCTTTCATCAGCTCTGTCTCAAGCGTTGCATCTGACCGTGCAATGTCATACACTTTCTTTTCTTTCCATTCCCTCACTGCATATTCATCCATGTCAGAAGAGAAAAGAGACAAAGTGCACATTGAATCAACATGAGGGCTGACACGCGGAAGATCCCAGTTGCGAATAGCTGCCGCTCCTGCTTTCTCCCGTTGACTCCCTCCGGACTGCACCGACACTGAAGGAACACTCGCCCCCCCAGCTCTGGTGGCGTCTCCATCCGAGCGGTCCGACACGGTCAGAAACCCTTCTTCTGCCCCTTGCCCCCCTTGCCCCCCTTCTTCCCATCCTTCTTCTTGTCAGTGATCCTTCTCTCCACACTCCTTGTACGTGGCGCCGACAGCGGGGCACTTGTTGTCCTTGCCTCTGTGCAGGAGAGTCACCGTGTACCCACAGTCCTTGCACCTGGGGGCCTTCCCGCTGCTGGACTCGCTGCGGAACTCAGGCTGTCTAGACTGGCTTCTGCTGTGGAACTGCTGGGGCTTGCGGTCTTGAGTAGAGTTGGCGACCTCCCTGTCCTCGCGAGGCTGTCTCCCTCTCCCCCTGCCTCTCACTTTCCTCCGTCTGATGGCACGGAGCTTCTGCATCAACCCAACATTGCGGGCAATCTTTCGCAGAAGGGCATAGGAGAGGTTATCGTAGTCAAACTTGGAATCCTCATCCTTGGGGGAGACGGGTTTGCCCTCCGCCTCTGCCGCCTTCTGCTCAATTGCAGAGATTACGATCTGGGCAAAGGCAGCGGCGGTGACGACTCCTTGAAAGTTCGAACTCATCGTCGGTTATGAGGTTCTCAAGGACCTCCTTCTTCTCAGGTTCGGGGGAAACGTAGCCAGCCTTCTCGCAGGAGAGGATCTGCCCATCGATCCGGTCAAAAACATCGATCAGCTCCTCATCTTCCCGTCTCTCAAGGGCGCGAAACTTTTCCTTCTCCTCCTGCGTCTCAATTGCTTGCTCCTTTTCATACTCACTCTTTATTTTTTCAAAGAGTTCCGGTCCTTCGAAGCCCTTGTGTTTCAGCTTATCCAAATCGTGGTTCATCTTATAGAACTTTCCTTTCGAAGCTCCTGTGTGGAGAGCTGCAGACCAAGCTGCAATCCTCGTTTCCTTGTCTGGAATCGCCTTCTCTGACAGGTGGAGTTTGGCGTTCCGGCCAAAGGCAATGGCCCATGTCTTCATTTCAGCCCTGTTCTGGATAGCAGTCACCCACTCAACCTTAGAGATGATA
This sequence comes from Chromera velia, assembly GCA_018398765.1. Taxonomy (NCBI): domain Eukaryota; family Chromeraceae; genus Chromera; species Chromera velia. The sequence goes on along the minus strand of JAHBMJ010000624.1, from coordinate 37,167 downwards.
TACTTTGGCTCCTTTGGAGTATGGTCGAAGCGACCAAGACCAGACAACGCAGAAGCCGAAGAAGGCAACATTTCTGGAATTGACGGAAGAGAAAAGGAAATCCGATGGACCGTGTGCGCCTGGGAGCAGCAAATGTAGAATATAGGAGGCTTAGGCTACGATCAGGGAAGGGACATCTACTTCATAGGAAAGTCTGTCAGTCAAGGAAGTCGGAATGATCAGCTGATTCCGACTTCTGTGTAAAGGTCAGTCAATCTTAAATGATCAATCGGATGCAATTGATTCGACTCTGCAACATGGATCCGTGTGAGCTGTGCATCCCGGGCCCGGCCAGGGCATGTCGGTCCCGGCGCGTGCCGTTTCCCAATCGCAAGCACGCCTGCTCAACTTCACACAGTAAAGATTTTAAAGTATTTGACATTAGTTTAATAGCTTGTCTGACACTAAATCTGACCATTCAGATCAAATTTATTATTAAAATATTTTTGTTCCCAACTTTTCATGCATGAATTATAATCAATCAAACTTAATTTCTTTATCCTCGATCATTTAAGTCTTGAATCACCTCTTCTCCCTTACGTTTTCTTTTTTTCGGCTCATTCTTACTTTGGTTCCCTTTTCCTCTCCCTACCCCCCTACCCTTTGCACCACTTCCAGTACCCCCCCCCGAGCTGCGGTAACTATGAGAAATAACAAGAAAAGTACGCTGAATAGAAAAACTTTTCAAAAGCTTTTGCTATTTAGCATTGTACTACGAAGCACACTGAGAAAGAGAGAGAGAGAGAGAGAAAGAGAGAGAGACAGATAGATAGAGACAAAGACAGAGACAGAGACAGAAACAGAGACAGAGACAGAGACAGAGACAGAGAGAGAGAGAGAGAGAGAGACAAAGAGACACACTGAATGTGAAAACGGGACCAGACCGACTCTAACACTAATTCCGACTCCAAAATTTTTTTAAATATACAAACAGTTTAAACTAGTTTAAACATATTCAACATCGTTTAAGTATATCTTTAGCGATTCTTTTGTTGTTTTTAAAGGTTTTAAATTAGAGCTCGGAGTGTATGAAAGTGAAGGTTGGAAGTGTTGTAGCACAGTGGCAGGCCGGGCTGGCGGGTCTACGTGCATGCCGCGCGTGGCATGCAGTGCCGCGCCGTACGTACGTGCGTCTGTGCCACGGCCTGCCCCAACCAGCCCGCGTAGGCTGCCACGCTTGACTGACGCACGCATCTCAATCCGAATATTCGGCTGTACGGTAGAAATTCGATTATATGCTTTTGCAGGCCGAGGCATCTGTCAGAGAGCAAGGAAGAAATTAAAAGATCCCGCTTCATTCCCTTCAGTTATAGCTCCACGTTACTATACAAATTTTCTGTAAAGTGCACTTGTTGTGGGCCTGCCGCTGGGGACCGTGCGCTGGTGCTGTAGTATGGCTACACTTTTGAGGTGGGCTGAGCTTTGCCGTCTCCTTTTAAACAACACTTTGTATGGGCAAGGGGTTTTAATTGTTACGTCAGAAAGACCTGCGTTGATGCATCTGTTTACCCTTTTTCCTTCCTCTTCATACGGTATGGATGCAGGAGTTTGGAGCTCTCGCTTCCCTCTGGTATGCAGAAGGAGTTGTGTTCATCTCGTCTCTTTGGTCAGTTGGGGGTTGGGCGTCTCTTGGTACAACGCGGCTTCAGTCGGTCAACTCATGTCAGGGAATGATCCACGTGGGTTCCTCTATTCACCCATCCTTCTCTTTATTCTGGCTGCGTGGATGCAGGGTTTGGTGCTCCCTCGTGCCCTTCATATGGAAGGAAAGTTGCTTTTGTGTCGTCTCTCTGGTCAGTTTACGATTGTGAGTATCTGTGTGCAAGGGCGGTAAGAGGTTGCGTTCTGTCAAAGAGATGCCCATCCTTCTTTTTCTTTCTTGCCCTCATTCTATTCACACTGTCTGTCTGGATGCAGGTTTTAAGGCTTCCTCGTATGTGCGTTGGGGAGCTGGAGCTCTTTGTGCTGGGATTTTTGGTGAGTCTGGCCGCAAGCGTCTCTTTGTATCATGCTGGGCAAGCGGTTACGTTCTGTCAGAGAGATGCTCACTCCTCTTTTTCTTTCTTGCCCTCATTCTATTCATATTGTCTGTCTGGATGCAGGCTTTAAGGCTTCCTCGTGTATGTGTTGGGAAGCTGGAGCTCTTTGTGCTAAGATTTTTGGTGAGTCTGGCCGTAAATGTCTCTTTGTGTTACGCTAGGCAAGCGGTTACGTTCTGTCAGAGAGATGCCCACTCCTCTTTTTCTTTCTTGCCCTCATTCTATTCACACTGTCTGTCTGGATACAGGCTTTAAGGCTTCCTCGTATATGCGTTGGGAAGCTGGAGCTCAGTTGGCTGCCTCTTTTGTTTCTTTGGTCAGTCGCTCTAGGGGCTTGGAGGGGTGAGGTGCAGGGTGGGGTTGCACGGCAGTGCCACCAGGGGATATATGATGGCTTGGGGCGAGGTGTGAGAGAGGCATGTACGGAAAGCAATAGAGAGAAAGGACGGCCGGGCGCCAGAAGGGATAGAGAGGAAGCTCCACGTACTGCTGGGGGATCGACGGGTAGAGAGGACAGTCCGGGTTCGTGTTGGGCCGGAGCTGGCCATCACCATGGCTGGACCAGGACAAGCCGGGCCGGGGTCTGGCCCAAAGTCCGGACCGGGCGTTACAAAGCGGTTATCAGACCCAGAAAGGCTGTAGAGGGAGTAGCAGGAAGTTATGTGGACAAGAGAGACGGAGCTCCATGCTTGTGAAAGGGTGTTGGTCCCGGGGGGGAGGGGCATGTGCACTCAGAGGGGGTCCGGGTGGGGCCGGCCGGGATGGGTCGTGCCGAATAGGGGGCGGGCCCCGGGCTGAAGGCGTCATACACATGGAGAAGAGGCCCGGAACGACGCAACGGACGCTGGCTAGAACGAACGGGGAGGTAAAAAGCCCTATAAAGTGGACTGCCTTGCGTTCTAAAGGGTACCGGTGGCGGCTGTACTGCTCCTTCTGCCTTATCTCTTCTTTTTTTTTGCATCAACCGTACCATAAAGGCCCCTCTGACCTCATCCCCCCTTAAGGTACATTTCAGGGCTGAAGTGTACCTTAAAGGGGGGGTCTAGAGGGGGGTACTCTTGGGCTCATATAGGGTTACAAGTGCAAAAATGACATAAAAAATAAACTAAAAAACATTTGGATGAGCTTTTCACACAAGCTGGAGGTCCGGCATGTTGAGTTACTTTGAAATCAATCACTTTTACTGTATAGTTTATGTGGTTATATGAGGTTACACCTCTTATTATATATATCCCTTTGCAAGGTTACAGGTTACAAGGTTACAGGCGGTCTTGAGGTCCGTAACCAACCAAAAAGTCAACTTTCAAAAACTTTTCAAATCACTTCAAAAACACTTTAAAATGCATGTAGACGAAGGTTACATCACTTTTGAAGAGGGTCATTTTAGGTTACAGCTTATAAGGTTACAATGGGTTTGGCTACAAAATGAAAAGGACACATCGTTTTTCATCAGTTTCTCATGTAACCTCAATCAACAGAAGATGTTTTCAATATTTTTAGACGTAACCTGATGAGATTGATCGATTGGGACCACTTTTGAAGTAAGAGTAACATTACAGGGGGGTATACCCTTATGTATATAGGGGATGTTAAAACCTGTAACCCAATATAAGTGCCAGGCCCTAGGGAGGGGTCCAAAAAATTTTTTTCGTGGTACAAAAAAAAAAGTTGCTGGCGCGAAAAAAAATTTTTGGACCCCCCCCTTTAAGGTACACTTCAGCCCTGAAATGTACCTTAAGGGGAGACGGGGTCAGAGGGGGCCTTGTGGTATGGTTGATGCAAAAAAAAAGAAGAGATGAGGCAGAAAGAGCGGTACAGCCGCCACCGGTACCCTCTAGGACGTAAGGCAGTCCACTTTTTAGGGCCTCATACATCCTTGTTCACTCTAGCTAGCGTCCATTACATCGTTCCGGGCCTCTTCTCTATATGTATGACGCTCTCGGCCTGGAACTGCCCCCTACCCGGCCTGGCATGTCCATAATGCCAGGCTGAGCTTTTGCC
>JAHBMJ010000624.1:18088-28088 GCA_018398765.1 Chromera velia | reverse complement strand
GGACATATGACACGAAGATGCGCTGAGAGAAACAAAGAATACAGAAGAAGATCGAACGTATAAAAGATTAAGAAAGTTTACTCTCGTCCTTTCTCTCATTCATTCATCACGGGTTTGCAAGATGGTCCGCCCCTTTAGCATGGATGCGGCTTCCAAACCAAAGGCCATCAAGCTGACATTCGAGAAACGGTCATTCATGTGTATGGACACAAATTCAAAGACAAAGACGGGCGGTTAATTGGCGCAAATTGCAAAAAGACGTGAGGTGAGAATCGAACAAACAACTTTTCCACACACACGCTTCTGATTGTTGCTCTCCCTTCTATATTTCTTCTTCACTTCATTTTTCCATCATTTTTAGCTTAACTCAATCCTCTTCTTTTTGTCTTTCTCCCTTCTCTTTTTCTTTCCATTCTCTCTCCTTTTCTCCTTCGGCTTTGCGTGTATGCTCGGAGCTCATCGCTCTCAATCTTTCTACTTCTCTTCTCTCTCTCTCTCTCTCTCTCTCTTCTCTCCTCAGTTCTCTTCTGTCTTCTCATTTCTTGGTCGGTCAACAGTACATTTTCCTTTCTCCAACTCGTTTCTTCCCTTCTTCTCACAGTGCAAGCACCTCCTGCCTGCTCTACCATCTTTTCAGGCTTCCACTGACATGCCTTCACAGAAGACTTTCCTTTCTCCCTCTCATCGTTCCGTTTGGTTGGTTCGAGAATCTGCGCATTGTCTGGTTCTGCCCTTGTCTGGCTTGTCTTCTTTCTTTTACTTTGATGCCGGCAACGGAGGAAAAGTTCGGACTGCATTCGCTCTTTTTCAAAGTGATCTCCGGCCTTGCACGTTCATTCTCTCCCAAAAGCAGTCTTGGGTTCATTCTATAAATACAAAGTCCAACGCGGAGAGAAAATAAGGCATCGTTGCTTTCCGAAGGGCAAGTCTTCATGCATGCACTTCTCTGTCTCACCTGGCTTCCTTTTCTCTCAGTTTCTCTCTATCTTTTCCTTGAAGTTCCGTACCCTTCTTTTCCGTTCATCTTTGTTCGCAGTGTTTCTCTCTCTCCAAGTCCATTTCTTCCTTGTTTGTTCCGTCTCATATTCTCTCTCTTGCTTTTCCTCCCTTCCTCTCTGTTTCTTTCCCTTCTTGCTCAACGGTGGTCTATCTTCTATCTGTGTCTGTGTTGAGTTTGTTTGTCTTTGCTTCTCTGTCATTTCCTCTCTTGCTTCCATTTCTGCTACGTTTCAAGTTTTCTCTTTTCTCGCTCTCCCTTTTGTTTTCATCCATTCTTCAGAGCAAGCCTAGCCTGGGCGTCTGTAGCCTTCCGGCACTTACAATCGCTACTCTCCCTTGACTGCGGCCGCAGGGGGGGGGAAGCTAACAACATACATGAACATAAAAAGAAAGAGGTCAATATCGATTCAACAAGAAACAAGACTCAATGGGTTTTTCTCTTCTCTCGTCACTTGCATGACGAATCTTCAGTTTAGGTGTTTCTCTCTCTGTCTCTTTACTGTTCTTTCCCTTTCTTTCCTCATATGCACCGGCTCTCATACGCACACACCAAACGCAGATTTAGCCCCCAGTTCCGTTTGCCTTGGCCAACACCCCGCAATATCCCGCAATCTCTCTTCTGCCCATCAATAAGAGAGACGTCAATATATTAAGCATACATACAAGCAAAGAAGATAAGTCAAGGGATAGAATGAAAGAATCAGAGGTGATGCACGTAAGCGGTTCTGTTCCGTCTCTCTTCCTCTTTTCCTTTTCTTACATATGGTGTCTGCATGACTCACTTTTTGGTGTTCCTCAGCCTCCGAGCGTTCTGTCTCTGTGTTTGTCCTGGCGGGTGGACAGATGGGTGGATACGCAAACAATACGCTCCCTTCCCCTCTGCATGTAGTTCTCTTCTCACTGCTTTCTTTGAACCCCCTCTTCCAGGGTTTCTGCTGGCTTGTCGCTCCGGCCTTCCGGATATTGGCTTCTTGGACACCTTCCAACTTTCCTTTCTCTTCTTCTTCCTTTCTTTGAAATCTCGTGTCCTTTGTTTTCTTGCGTCGATCATCACGAACCTTCGGGTTTTTGAAACGCTTGGGGCCATTCAGCGACTAGCGGATAGAGAGGCTTCCTTTCTTTGAAGTTACCTTCACTTCAGCAAGATTTCCCCATTCCTGCTGGAGGCACTGTAAGCATCTGACTGGTTCTCTACAATTTCTTTTTGACCGGCCCGTGACTCTCTCTTCTTTCCATGCATCGCGTTGAAGGACCTTTCTGATTTCTTTCTTTCTGTATTTTCCTTCGACCACCTTCTCCATCACCTTTCCTTCTCTTCCCTGAGGTGTCGCATCGCCGAAGCGAAATTGTACCCCGTTTCAGAGACCGAAGTCTCTCGCGACCCTTCCCCCTTTCTTTTCTGTTAATCACTTTCACGATGAAACTCTTCCAGTTCCTTGAACTCTCTTTTCTTGGTTGTGATGCCGATGCAGAGAGAAAGAAAGCGGACTGCCAGCGTTCTTTGCAAAGTTGATCTCTCCATGCACTAACGTTTCCACTCCCGAGGCAGCCAGTTTCCATGATATTCACCGACGCGTTTCAACGCCGTCTACGCAGGGAGGGATGTGGCTCACTCTGTTCTCTGCTGCTTTGGCTCTTTCCCCGGGTCAGCATTCCTCAATCTAGCTTCGCATCTCTTCGGGTCATCAGCTTTCTCCGTTGGATCTCTTCTCTCCCTCACCTTGATAGAGTGACACACAGACAGATAGAGACGTTTCGATACAATTCTTTCAAACGAGTGCAAAGACACACCGAGAGCTTCCCTTCATCACAGAGAGGCAGACACAGAGGGACAACACGTGGCTCTTGGCCTGGTAGGCCTCCCCCACCAGCCAAGCTCTGCTATCAGTGTTCAGATCTGTCCTTCCTCCAAACCGGCTAGCATATATAGACTTCCTAGATCTTCTTGGACAGATCTCAACTTTAGTGTCTGCGTCTGTGTAGTCTGCTCTACGTACAGGATGAGAGCCTGTCCCAAGACGTACCTACCAGTCGGACCTCTTGATCAGAGTCTTTCAGTAGCAAGCTCAATCAAGCCAGCCTCTTGTGTATTGATCTGTATTGTAATGCATGCAAGCTTTGCATTCAATGCGTCTCTCTGTATTGCAATATGCATGCGCGACGGAGATCCGGTTGGGGACATCTTTCCAGTTCTGCATTAATTCAGCCAGTTCGCTCGGCGTGCGCGCAGAAGATGAGTCCTGCCTAACTTGGCTTCTCTAGCGCACCAAATGCACACAACGCGCTGCAACACACGCTCACTCTGCTCGCGTGTTTCTTTCTGTTTACAACTGTGATGTACTCTTAAAGACTTCCTATATTTCTCTCTCTCTGCACACGGGACGATCCATAACACTTCAAGTATAGTAACTTGACCTGTCTAGAAAAATCTCGTTACTTTTTTAAAAAAGTAACTCTTATATAAATGTACTATGTAGGAAGACTAAAAAGCGATACAAAGTCTTTCAATCATGCAATAAATCAAGATCAAAAAATTTAAATAACACTTTCAGCAAGATCAAATCAACAGTTCTACATTTTTAAAAATGATTTTTTAAAAATCCATTTCCTCTGAGAAAACTAGGTATAATCTATAAAGTTTTAAAGTGAAATAAAGTTTAAAGTCTAGTTTGAGTCTGTAGACTCTAAAATATAACTGTTGAAACACACTTTAAAAGTTTTTTGTCATACGTTGAAAAATGTTTTTAATAGAAGGCTAAACAATCCTAAACAACAAATAAAAATGTTTAAGCTTTTTATTCTTAAAGTCTTAAGACCAATGAAGTTTTAAAGTCTAAAGTCTGTAGTTAGACTTTATTATAAAAATAACTTTACAGAATAATACAGATCACACCTAGTGAGAAAATCAACTTGCAAACAGTATTGGATACAGCCTTCAGTGTTAGACTCTTACGCTATATAAAGCTTCAAGTTTCATCCTGTCTCTACCTAGGACTACGTCCCTTGGGATTCTACTAGATTCTGGCTGCCTTCTGACGAATAGGGTCGGAGCAGTACAGAACAATGTGAGTGCCAATTCCTAGGCCTAGTCCTAGGCCAATTCAAGTATGCCATTTAATATGTGGATTTATGTGGATTCAACTACGCGTCAGCGCGCAATCGTGTACAGGCGCACCCGCATGATCGAGTTCTCTTGTTCGATTGACCAGTCAATGTAGGTGTTTATATTTCATCACCCACCAACAGATACAGGGAAGACCCACGGCCTCACATAATCACGCACTTCTTCTTCGGACCGTCCTCATCTCGTCTACGCCCTCCAGAGGCCCTCCCGCTGTTGGCAGGCGGAGGAGGCGCAGGCCTGCTTGTAGGCCTCTGGGGTGGATAACCGGGAGGAGGTCTCGTTTGCTGGATGCGTTGCTGCTGTTGCTGCTGCAAGAAATGAAGTGGTGAGGTGCGTACATGTATGAGAGGATTTGCGTCCAAACTAGATAACAAGGACGTTCAGATACAAGAGGGCGTACGAGAACCGGATGGCACTGCGGAACATGATGGTCAGTCTCCCTGGAGGGCGGAGACAGCGGGAACAGAGACCGCTCGGCAAACAAACGAACGCCAAAGCAAACGAGCAAACAGACAACTGGTTTCATTTCTCCCCTCCTAACCGACCTGCTGTTGCCGTTGCCATGCAGCTTCCTGCACGAATACACACACACACACACACACACACAGAGAGAGAGAGAGAGAGAGAGAGAGAGAGATTTCCACAATCACACACACACACATAACCACAGAGACAGAGACAGACACAGTCAGAGAGAGAGAGAGAGAGAGAGAGCCCTTGTCCGACCTCGTCTCTTTGCATCTGAAGAGCCATCTGTCTGTCCCTCTCTGCCATTGTCTTTGGAGAAGGATCGCCGTACATGTACATTCTGCAAACACCAGAAAGAAGCAAAAGAAAGAAACACAAAGGTGAAAGAAAAAAAGTCAAGTCACCTGAATGGACGCCATCAGCAGAAGCGAATGCCTCAGATGGACGTACCCATCCGACGCCATGTACCTACCGGCACGTTCTTGGTCTGCCTGCCTAATTGCCTACCTGCCTACCTGCCGACCTCACTCACTCTGTCTTTCTCTCTCTCTCTCTCTCTCTCACACACACACACACAGACAGAAACAGAGCTACTCTTAGATTTACAGACATACGACTGAAAACGAAGCTTCCTCTGTCTCGCGCGGGTATGTGCTCCTCCTTCCACAAAGCATACCATTACAGACTCACACTCACGTAAGCGCACGCACGCATGCAGCCAGAAAATCATAAACAGAAACGCGCCAATGGTGACGGAAACGGGTGGCGGCAACAAATAGAGGCAGCAGACCACTGACGGTTGCTGCGGGGCTCCCTGTGGAGGTGCATACGGTTGGGCTCCGTGAGGCACATAGGGCTGGGGGTAGATCGGCATGGCTGGGGCAGCGGCAGCGGCGGCAGAGTGGGGGTAGGTTTGGGCCGGTGAGGCTGCCGCCGCCGCCGCTGCTGCCGTGTTGGTCTCAATGAAGTCTGCGTTGAAGTACGCCGTATCTCCGTGTAGGGCGTCGAGTCTCTCCCAGACGACACTCTTGATGTCCTTGAAAGCCTCGTCGGTGGCCAGGAGGAAGAGGTCACCGTTGTACCTGCAGAGAGGGGGAGAGGTGATGGAGGGAAGATGTTGATTTATCACTGATTTTTTGTAATTACAGAGAGAGAGAAAAAAAAAACAAGAAGCGGCTAATGAAGGGACCATTTCAGCGTTTCATTTCGACATTGTGCCACACACACAACGATCCCGACCTCCCTCTCTCCCGTCCATCCCCCCGTCCCTTGCCCCCCGTCAGATCTCTTCCTTCCAGACCCCACCACCAGCGCACCTGAAGAGAACGTTGAAGTGATTATTCCTGAAGAACACGCACAGCTCCCTCTCCTTGACATGAGAACGCAGCTGTAAGAGACCCTCGAAGGTCAGCTGGTTGCTCGTGTTCTCAAACCAGTCACGAAGAACCAAACCCTCACGGACTTCCGCACTGTTGCTTCTTCGGGGAGGCACTCTGGCGGAACTCGAAGCGGCGGCGGCGGCAGATGCGGCGGCGGGCGGTGGGTCCATGCCGTGGGTCTGCTCTGTATACAAAAGCGCAGGCGCTTCCCGCAGGCCCTCAGAGGCATGTGTGACTTCCCAGTCGACCTCCCGGACCCCCAAACTAGATTCAAGCGGCGATGGGGGCTCTGCAGAGTGATTCGCCTCTTCAACGTGCTCTACTGACGGCAGAGGAGCTTCTTGCTCTAGGGTGTCGGCAGGAGGGGTGGCTGTCTCTCCTGCTGGTGCATCGGTTCCGAGTTGGTCTGGAAATGAAGGGGGGGGGGCGTCAAAAGGGTCAGGTGGGTGGCTGGCTGCGGTCACGAAGACGTCTGCCCCCTCCTGTGCAGGTTCATTTGGGGGGAGCGCTTCCTCACCTGCTGCTGCTGCTGCGGCAGGCTCTGGTGCAGTCTCCTCGACAGCAGGAGGGAGGGCGTTGGTGTCTGTGGCAGGAGGAGGAGAGGGCTCTTCTGTCTCTCCTGCAGTCTGGTTTGCATTGAGTGGTTCTGGAGAAGCTTCCTCTTCCTCTTTTTCTCCCTTCTCCTCTGCACCTCCTGCCGCAGCAGGAGAGGCGGAAGAAGGCTCATGTGCTGCTTCTACAGGGGCTGCCTCTTGGACTGTCTCGACTGCCTGTGATGCTTCTCCATGTACTGCAGCTGCAGGCTCTTCTGCTTCTTTGGCATCCTGTACATCTGGTGGAGCCTCTCCTTCTTCTTCGTCACCTGTTCCCTCCACCTTTCCTGCCTCCTCTCCCTCTCCTTCCTCCACCCCCCCCTCACTCAGGCCTCCCTCTTCCTCTGCTGCTCCTTTAGTGGCCTCTCCCTTATTCACAGAAGGAGACGAAGCCCCCTGCTGCTGAGAGGCTTCACCTTCAGGGGGTGTGTCCTGCTCGCCCCCCCCCCCTGTCACTCCTGCAGCACCTCCCTCCACTTCCCCTTGCTCCCCGCAGGCAGGCACAAGCGCGGCTGGAGGCAGCGAATCTGCCCCTGCCGCAGCCGAAGCCCCTGCCCATGCCAGCTCGGCATTCTGCCCCTGTTCCCGAAAGTCCTTGAAGGCCCCTCCGATTGATCCCTCACGAGACCTACAGGCAAACAGCCAGGCAAACAAGGAAAAAAAGAGAGCAAGGGTTGGGAAGGAGGATCGAAGAGGGCAATTCTTATCATCACACGACATAAAAAATCCGAACAGAAAACCTCGGCAGACTCCGCTACAGACTAATGACTGACTGCGAAAAGACTTGTACAAGACTCACGAGAAAATGCATGTGCACTCAAACACGTGAATCTGGAAGAGGAGGAAACGCCTCGCCTCGTCACATACGATCAAATCAGTCGTTGAAAAAAAGAAAAGAAAAAACTTCCTTTATGTGTGTACTCTTTGGTCCACTCACTTTCGCGTCATGGGGGAGGATGCCGTTGGACTTCCCCTGAGGAATTTGGCCTCTGCGTCTGAGAGGTTGACTAGTTTCTCGACTAGTTGGTTGTAGTACAGCTTGGACAGAAACGGAAAAGCAGACTCTTCTCTGCCCACCACCCACCCATGAACAACCTTCATGTCAAGCAAGTCAAACACAGCCAGTTCGGGCGTGTACTCAAATTTCAAACAGTCTCCAAAGTTGCAATTCACATCCAGACCCTCGTTCAGCCTGCAGGGAAAAAAACACATCAAAGGAAGCAATGAAAAAGCCCAGCAAACGTGATGTCTGTCAATTTTCACGACAAAACGCGCGTGGGTAGTGAGTGGTACAGCGGATCAAATCACGGAGAGACGCCAGACATTTCAATTCACAGGAGGAGGGGCAACATGGATCGTTGGGGAGGGGCAGATAGAGAGGAAGTGGGCAGAGGCAGGCGGGCGAGTCAAAAAGACAAGAAAACATCCCGAGAGCCCAATGTCTATCAATCGAAACAGAGCTGGAAGGAGAAGGAGAGGACAGCCCAAAATGAAAAGAGAATGCCCTAAAGACGTTAGGTGAATGAAGCAGATTTGGTTCTGCCTGCCTGTTCGTTTTTTTTGCCTTCATTTGTCCCTCTGCCGTACCGACTGACTTAGGGAGGATATTGATAACCCCGTCGAGGATCGCCTTGAAGTTTTCGTCCTCCAGCCGGTTGGCATTCAGATCGAAGAGGAGATTGCCAATTAGGGAGACCTGCAGACAGACAGACAACCAGTCAGTCAGTCAGTCAGTCAGTCAGCCAGACTGTCACAATATCGGACTCCGTCAATTACAGAGATTCTTACCTTCACTTCACAGGCAGCCAGGAGAAAGACAGAGAGAGACTGGAGAAAGGACACATTCTCCAGAACTTCGCAAGTGTGGACACTGCATCATAATGCAATACGTGATCATCTTTGTTTTTCATTTATGCGCAAAAGTCTGCCGGAGGCTCGCAAGATCGCGTGTCAGTTGCAATATCAAAGCGAACCAAAAAGACACATGACGACACCCAAAACAGAGCAAAGACTATGCCCGACCAAGAAAACCAAAGGAAGAAACAAAAGAACGACGGAAAAATCGCAAAAAGAATGACGAACGAACCAGATCTTCGAAGGAGATCCTCTGATAGTCTTCTGGAAAGTCGATACGGCCTCTCAGAAGAAGAGTGTTGGCAATGGCCAGTAAGGGACAGGGCCCGTTCTGGTTCTGGAGCAGGATTGGTCTGCAGAGACAGGCAGCAGAGAACAGGCGAGAGGGAAAGAATGTGACCCTACAGACATTTCGGCCGACGTGCAAGGAGAGGTCAGAGCATCTCTATTAATCAGAAGATGATCCCCCCCGAACACCACAGGCCAAATAATTCACATGTACAAGATCGGGAGATGAACAGTTGAAAGCACCCGCGCCTGCCTGAACAAGGGCAGCGACATGTCAGCAACGCAGGAACTTGAAGGGACGCGGGCATCGAGACCCCAATTCTCTGGCAGCAAGAAACGAAGGCGCATGACGCATTGTGGCGATGCAGGCATGACTGTCATCTTGCGCACGGCCTCATACTGGATAGACAGGCTACCTCTCCCTTCCCACTGCCTGACTGCCTGCCTGAGTACACACGACTGCGACTGACCGGACTTTATTAAAGAATTTGATTCTCTTGATTTCATATCGATCCACTCTGGAGGAAGGCATGGTGCCGGTCTCTTCCTCTCTGTAACGTCTGTCCACAGTATTTAGGTTACCCGAGACAGACAGAATACTCTTTGAAAGGCAGGAGGAAACGGATGTATCAGTGTGGGGGGAGAATCCAAAGAATGCAAAAGAAAGGCAGTCTTTCAATTCGGCGTCTCCACTCGAAATTCAGAGACGCGTTGGAGGATCTTCTTGCGATGCTCTCCGGATCAAGTGTGTGGCGAGCTGTTCTGGCACGAAAAGCAAAGAAAAAACGTCGTGTTTTGTATATATAGAGGGGAGTGTGACATCGCAGCCAAATGTGTGGTGACAGTTCCATTGAAGAGACCCGAAAAAGAATTCTGTCTCCAGCCCGGCGTCAGTCTCAGTGACAAAAAGTTATCGATGTATGATTTTACGGGATACACGGTCATACACCCAACTATAGTTGGGTGAGTGCCTTGGGGGGCCATTTAGGGGGTGGGCCATAATTTGATTGTTGCAAACCATCAGGGGCTTGGGCATGTCTTGCCTGAATGGGCAAGTGGCCGGCCGGCGGGGCGCCGGGGGCCACGGCAACGCGCGCAAAATGTGCTTTTCGGGACCGCATGCGCGTGCATGGATACTATAATACATGCAACTCCGTGCGAGTTACTTGAGGGGCACGCATCATGACGTACGAGCGCGGATCAAACGATCGCGGCTCCGTGCGAGCTGCTTGAGGGGCACATTGTGGAATCAGGGCGATCGACACAAACAGACAGACACCGAACCCCCCCCCCCC